>CM019694.1:7757185-7989659 GCA_009760885.1 Achatina immaculata
ATTAGATGTGTTTGTCACATCGAATTCGCCGATATCTCTGTTTTCAAGAAATTAACATTCTTACAGAAAACCTGATTATTTCCCCTGTTGCTATGGTGCGATACCGGCTGTCTACGAGTGTTGTACCGAATGTCTGAACTGCCGTGAGTTCTTGCCTGTTTCCAAATACACGTAAAAGAACCTTGCCTGTTTCCAAATACACGTAAAAGAACCTTGCTTGTTTCCAAATACACGTAAAAGAACCTTGCATGTTTACAAATACACGTAAAAGAACCTTGCATGTTTACAAATACACGTAAAAGAACCTTGCATGTTTCCAAATACACGTACAAGAACCTTGCCAATTCCTCGCAGGAAAAGTCCAGCCTAGCCAACCTGGCACACGAGGGAAATAAGTGCTCAGGTTAAACTATGAACAAACTCCATCCGGTTAATCTCTCTCTCTCTCTCTCTCTCTCTCTGCTTTCGCGAGTCCCATCCCCTCCACAAAAAAAAACAAAACAACAACAACAACAACAAAACTAAAAAAATTCAGTCTTGCACATGTATTTTTATAATTCGATCCCAAATATAATATTCACAAATGTGGGCAGAATACCTGAGAGAAAGGATTAAAGGCTCAAACGATGCCTGCCAGAGGGGAGGGGGTGGGGCTGTGGTGTGGGGTGGGGGGTTGGGGGTAGGGGCAGAAGTACAAAGTCGACTTGAAGCACAAAGTCGACTTGAAGTACAAAGTCGACTTGAAGTACAAACAGAGGTGAGTACTACAGATGACGTAAGGCAACCTTGCAGATGTTTGACATAGAACTCATGAACATGTGTAGGCAAGCACACACTGACTGGCTCACCTTCTTTCTGAGAGTGGTGGAGGTGAGTGCGTGCACATCTCACTCGGCATGGACTGGAAAATGTAACACAGTTTAACCTAGGATAGTCTGTAGGGATATACGTCTTGAATGTTTTATGTCTGTCTTAAGGTTCACTTAAAGATATACATCCTGGTGTTTGTTCTATGACGAATTTGGGAGGAAATATGTCTTGGTAAATTATAGGGATATGGTTCCAGATGTTTGTCTGTTTCAACACAGTTTATAGGGGTATGTCCTGATGTTTGTCTGTCTCAGCACAGTTTCTTGGGATATATATCCCAACGTTTGTCTGCTTCAGGACAGTCTATAGGGACAGATATCCCAACACTTGTCTATCTTAGGACAGTCTCTCTCTCTCTCTCTCTCTCTCTCTCTCTCGCTATGTATATTCTGTTATCTGACTGCTCTGAGAAAGACTGTAGGGAAAAATAGGGCGAACTTGGAGAACATAAATGGATCTACACATATAAATGGATACATTCATATTCCACATATGAAATGGATCTACATATCTGTGGATGCACACATATAAGATAGAGCTGCACCTATAAATAAATCTAAACACGTAAATAGATCAGCGTTTTAAAATTTAAACTAAAAAAAGTTTTTAAAAAAAGAAGAGAGAGAGAGAGAGAGAGAGAGAGAGAGAGAGAGAGAAGATTTGTTAAAAGTTAAGAATTTTATCTTGCACCCGTACAGCGCAAAGAACGTGGATAAAACTGCTATTTTTCAGCAATGGCCACCGACTGGTACGAAACCTGGCAGTAACAAACCGCCATGGAAAGGGAAAGCCATATTTCAAGTGTGTGAGCTTTCTTCTCACAGGTTTTTCTTGCCTTGAAAGTTTGAAACTCTTCAAAATGTCATGCGCAGCGTCTGAGAGTTTTTCCTCTCCACCCATTTCCGCCATCTTTTCTTCCACGGCCCGCGTGTATAAATATTCAATTTCTCGTAAACTCCGCGAGATTTCTTGCACATGGCGGACCATACATTCCAACAGTTTGACTCACCAACAGAATTATTCGTTCAGCGATCTAAGGGAGCGAGAGAGAGAGAGAGAGAGAGAGAGTGGTCGGAGATGCTGTGGCTACAAGAATCTGCGTGGAGGGAAAACTGCAAGTTACAGGGGAAAACTGGTTAAAGTGGAATTCTCTCATCAAGATAACCAGTGTGTTTACAGATAAGGGAAACTAGAAAACTATATTGTCTGAGTGGTTTATGTTGTGTCAGGGTGGTATATATTGTCTGAGTGGTTTATGTTGTGTCAGGGTGGTATATATTGTCTGAGTGGTTTATGTTGTGTCAGGGTGGTATATATTGTCTGAGTGGTTTATGTTATGTCAGGATGGTATATATTGTCTGAGTGGTTTATGTTGTGTCAGGGTGGTATATATTGTCTGAGTGGTTTATGTTATGTCAGGATGGTATATATTGTCTGAGTGGTTTATGTTGTGTCAGGGTGGTATATATTGTCTAAGTGGTTTATGTTGTGTCAGGGTGGTATATATTGTCTGAGTGGTTTATGTTATGTCAGGGTGGTATATATTGTCTGAGTGGTTTATGTTGTGTCAGGGTGGTATATATTGTCTGAGTGGTTTATGTTATGCCAGGGTGGTATATACTGCGTTATGGTGATATATTTTATGGCAAGATGGTGCGTGTTGTATCAATGTGATGTATGTTATATCAAGGTGGTATGTGTATGTGGGTGAGAAATGTTGTGTCAGAATGTTGTATCTTGTGTCTGACTGGTAAATGTTGTATCTTGTGTCTGGCTGGTAAATATTGTATCTTGTGTCTAACTGGTAAATGTTGTATCTTGTGTCTGGCTGGTAAATATTGTATCTTGTGTCTAACTGGTAAATGTTGTATCTTGTGTTTGGCTTGTAAATGTTGTATCTTATGTCTGGCTGGTAAATGTTGTATCTTGTGTCTGGCTGGTAAATGTTATATCTTGTGTCTGGCTGGTAAATATTGTATCTTGTGTCTGACTGGTAAATGTTGTATCTTGTGTCTGGCTGGTAAATGTTGTATCTTGTGTCTGGCTGGTAAATGTTGAATCTTTTGTCTAGCTTGTAAATGTTGTATCTTGTGTTGTAGCATAGCCTTGTAAGTAATGATTATAGTTATTATTATTATTATTATTGTTATTATTATTAGTGACATGATCAGGAATATAGTTCAGAATGTATTGGGGGGCAGGATAGTAGAGCAAACGGCGACAGAGAAGGGATAGTTAGAAGGACGAAGAACGGATACTCGGTACTTCAAAGACCTGATCAAAGGTAAAACCGTATCGATAGATCTGATAGATCGTGAGAGTGGTCCAGTTCTAGAGGTGCGACTTCGCGCGCACATGCAGTAGCCCAGGGGGAACAACTGACCAGTAGATCAAAGACTGAACAGAGAACGGACTAGGTCCCGAAGCAGGTAACATGAAAGAGATGGTGGACTTGTTAATGGGAGGTAACAATTAGACGACGGAGATGAAAGCGACTAAAGCGAAGACGCCAGTTGCGACCGGTTTTGGCGTGGTCAGAACTTGCGAATATAAAGAAGGGAGGAGGATTCAGAAAGGCAGAGAGAGGAGAGCAGATAGGGGTTCTGATAGAGGAGGAGGCAGAGAGAGATTTTGATAGAGGAGGACCAAAAGGTCCTAAACAAGTAGTCTAATAGAAGAACATAACAGATAGAGAAGTAGCGTTAGACTGAACCAGTGTATTAAGAGATTGTGTAGCAATTATTACATTGAAACTTCGAGCACCGAGTTTTTGTTCTATAGTAAGAAGTATGATATTGTGAGATCTTGAGATTTCGTGCTACAATGATGAAAACAATGAACTGTATATAATATTGCATATTATTCTAAGCGAAGTGATCAGCTAAACGTATTGATCAGGTTTGACCTAATAAAATGATGTCAATGAAATGTTTTATGAGGCCTCATCTATTGCCATTTATATGAAACTTCGATGTGAGATGTGATGAGGAAAGAGAAAGATATTGAACAAAACAAAATAGAACACATAGTGTTATAGTGTCTGGGTGGTAAATGTTGTATCTTGTGTCTGGGTGGTAAATGTTGTATCTTGTGTCTGGGTGGTAAATGTTGTATCTTGTGTCTGGGTGGTAAATGTTGTATCTTGTGTCTAGCTGGTAAATGTTGTATCTTGTGTCTGGGTGGTAAATGTTGTATCTTGTGTCTGGCTGGTAAATGTTGTATCTTGTGTCTGGCTTGTAAATGTTGTATCTTGTGTCTGGCTGGTAAATGTTGTATCTTGTGTCTGGCTGGTAAATGTTGCAACAGGGTGATGTATGTCGCGTCTGAGTGACATGCTCTGGAGATTTCTAGAAACTTTTATTCTCGTCCAACAAACTCTTTCATCGTATACACAGGTAACCAGTGTGAAGAAGCAAAGTAAAGCAGGATAAGACAACTTGTCAGATCTCCCACACTAAGATGAAATAAACCAGGATAAGACATCTTGTTTGATCTTCCACACTAAGACGAAATAAACCAGGATAAGACAACTTGTTAGATCTCCCACAGTAAGACAAAAGACTGAAGAAATAAACAGAAAACATGAACGATTTTCCCCCTCTATAAGCACACAACAACAGTTATGTGTAACATGTGTGGAAATATAGAACAACAAAACATGAACGATCCCCCCTCCCTCTTTCTATAAGCACACAGTGTACAAATATAGAACAACAAAACATGAACGATCCCCCCCCCCCCCCCCCCAATAAGCACACAGTGTACAAATATAGAACAACAAAACATGAACGATCCCCCCCCCCCTTCTTTCTATAAGCACACAGTGTACAAATATAGAACAACAAAACATGAACGACCCCCCCCCCTCTTTCTATAAGCACACAGTGTACAAATATCTTATATCTTATATCCTTCCCGTGCCGTTAGACATCACATAGGGCTCGCAAAGTAGTTCGCCAATTTTTCCTGTCTTCGGCGAGTCTTTCAACCTCAACAAAGGATTTTATGCCTGTTAACTTGGCCTCTCTTAATAATGTCCTCTTCAGAGTTTCACGCGGTCTGCCCCTTTTTCTTCGGCCTGTTGTGTTCCACTTGATAGCTTGTTTTGGGATTCTCTGCTCATTTCTTCTCATCAAGTGACCAACATATGTCCATCTCCTTTTACCTGATCACCCACGAGACTGGTTGTTGTTCAGTCATCTGTCTTATCTTTGCATTGTTCTTGAATTCATTCCACTTGATGCAGAGTATTTTCCTTAGGCATTTGTTTTCAAAAGAGTCTAATTTCTTTTCTATTTCTTTAGTTGTTTTCCAGCTTTCGCATGCATAAATGAGGGTGGATATTGCATTTGAATTGAATAGTCTTAACTTGGTTTTTGTGCTTATAACTTTTGAATTCCATATGTTCTCAAGATTCTTGAAGATTGATGCTGCTTTTGCAATTCTGATCCTAACTTCCTTTCTAGTGTCACCATTCTGGTCTATGTTGCTGCCAAGGTATGCAAATTGATTGACTTCTTCAATATCTGTCCCTTCTATGTGTATTTTTCCATTTTGATTGATGGGAATTTTCATTATTTTTGTTTTGCCCTTGTTAATTTCAAGTCCTATTTTGCTAGCCAGTGAAGATAGGCTATCTGTTTTTTCTTGCATGGAATTCACATTATTACTGATAAGAGTTATGTCATCAGCAAAATCAAGATCTTCTAGTTGGGTCCCATGTACCCAGTCAATACCTGTGTTACCTGTGCAGCATTTTTTCATTATGAAGTCTATTGTAATCCCAAAAAGTAAAGGAGACAGTATACATCCTTGTTTCACGCCTGTTTCAATCTGGAACCATTCACTCATCCCTTCTTCTGTCTTGACTGCACAACCATATCCATTGTATAAGTCCTTAATGATGTTGACAATTTTAGATGCTATTCCATATAGACATAAAATTCTCCATAATGAATCTCTGTGTATGCTATCAAATGCCTTCTTAAAATCTATGAAATTCAGTATTAATGGTTTCTGCTTTTCAATATGTTCTTCAAGTATTATTCTGAGAGTAAAGATCTGGTCGAGACAGCTTCTCCCTTTTCGAAATCCTGCTTGTTCTTCTCTCATTGCAGTATCCACTGCAATATAGAAATATAGAACAACAAAACATGAACGATCCCCCCCCCCTCTTTCTATAAGCACACAGTGTACAAATACAGAACAACAAAACATTTCAATCCATAAGGAAGAGGTGTTCAAGCGTTCTTTCTCTGGTCGTGTCATGGGGGGGGGGGGGGGATTTAGGAAAGAAAACCTGGCTTATATCGGAAAATTCAATGGAAAAAGAAACACTGGAATCATTTTTGAAGAAATATTTTAACAATCTAAGTGGTGCAAGGGAAAACAAAAAGTTAAAAAAAAACTGATTAGAAAGATGAAGAACCTCACAGACTGGATTTCGCCAACATCTGCCAGTCACAGCATCACACATATTGGGTATACATGGGCACTAACACCATATCTCTATGTGCCTCTAAGGCATGACAGGGTTGTCTTTACCTTTTTCCTTACCCTACACACACAGACAAGTACGTAAATACATCAAGTGCCTTGAAAATGAACACGTGAACATGTGCCTAGAGACTCTGCCTAGAAAAGCTAAAAATAACCTGCAAGTCTGAGAAAGTGCATTCCAGAGCCAGTGATAAGAAACAAGAAAGTTCTCCTAGCTCCGTTACTTTGTCCAGACAGTCTGTGTAGGAGAATAGGCTGGTTGATACAAATGCTGGGTTGTGTGGGGCGCCATGGCTGTGTTGTGTGGGGCGCCATGGCTGTGTTGTGTGGGGCGCCATGGCTAGGTTGCGTAGCGTGCAATTAAAAAAAAGTCACAGAATTTCTGACACTTTCTTACATTTACTCCCACACAGACAATTTTCAGAGTACAGAAAACTACCAGCAAACATTTGACCATCTCAGAGCACAGAAATATTATGTACTTTCTTTATTTTCACTATTTTCATTCCTTCCAGAATATTGACAACATTTTCTTAGAACAAGTTTGAAGACGTGTTAATAATATCGTATGTTTAGCAGGAAAGTTGTAGTCACTACATATGAGAGGGGGAATTTATATGTTTCAGACCTGGGACATAATGACCTATGACATAATGACCTATGACTTACTGTTGTCTGTGTTTGCAGGGTTCTGTTTTCCGTTACTTTCATGTTAGTTTGGCCATTTAGTCTTGGCTGTTGTTGTTTTCCTGTCACAACGAGCACAGCAACGTTAATATTACAAAGTTTTATAATTTGTGTTTGTTAGACAGAGAGACAGACAAATAGGATCATCAGTTTTGCGCTTTGGATATACAGTTTGTGCTCTTATTATTATGCAGATAAAAAATAAGAACAAGACATTAAAAAAAGAAAACATAACTGAGACGATCTTGGCGCAGCTGTTTACATCTGATACAACAGAAGCACCAGCCACAGGATAAATAAATGCTTTAATACTGTACATGTCACGCTGTCAAATTGTGTGGGGGGGGGGTATGAGGAGTGGTTGCCGGGGGGGGGGGGATCCAGCCAGTGCATTGTACAGGGCCTAGAAGGCCTGCCCTGTTTAAAGGAAGGGTCAGAGCCTTGTGTGGGGCCCAAAGTAGATGAGAATAGTATGGCTAGCCAGTATGAAAAGCAATGGGGAACTGTTCTGCAATGGCTTCCAAAACTGCTCTTGGAGGCCCTACATGTAACTGGTTGCTCTGTATTTGACTGGTTTAACAATGAAGGTTTAAATTTCTCTTCTTTGCGATGCTTACCAGATTTATTTATGATTCCAGTGCTTCATGAAGAAAAGATAATATCATTTCTCTCTTTAGAAAGATTCTAACTGCTTTCTTAGAAAATGAGAGTAACTGCTTAGGTCATGCCTTCTTACAGCTAATCCACGCCACATATACAAGTACTCTCCTGTACCTGAGATGAAAAAGTACAACTTTATAACAACATCAGTCACTTATGTTTGAAAAATTACATGATATTAACGTTTTTTAAATACTTTGTATGTACACTTGGAAATAGGGAACTCCAGGTCCAGCAGGTCTTCCAGGCTTGCCTGGTTTGGGAGGCTCTCCAGGTTTTCCAGGTGAGAAAGGTCTGAAAGGTGAGCCTTCAACTGGCGTCAGCGGAATCAAAGGACAGAAGGTTTGTAGTTTTTATTCAAGTCTTGAAAAAAAAATGCTGCGATTATTTAATTCTTCTCTCTCTCTCACTCTCTCTCTCTCACACGCTCTCTCTCTCACTCTCTCTCACCCTCTCTCACTCTCTCTCTCACTCTCATTCATTCTCTCTCTCACACGCTTTCTCTCTCACTCTGTTTCTCTCTCTCTCACTCTCTCTCTTTCTCTCTCTCACTCTTTCTCTCACTCTCACGCTCTCTCATTCTCTCTCTTTCACTCTCACTCTCTCTTTCTCTCTCACTCTCTCTCTCTCTCTGAACCTTAAGTGCCCAGGGCACATGGGGCTTCTGTAAAGTTTTTCTACAAATGCCTGTCCTTCTCCTTTTTTTCTGCTCAAGCCCAAGTGAGCCCTCTGTTGCTCAAAATCCTCTCTACTGTTCTTCTCCATGCCTGCTTTGGTCTGCCATGTCTCTTGTTTAAATACAGCTACAGATAACTTGATCTTTCAGATGTTAGACTGTCTGAAGTGCTTTCTTGCATTATGGCTTGCTCAGTTTCCGTTTGTCCAATGATTTGTTGTTGCACTGTTTCCTCTTCTCATACTACGTCTAGTAAAAGTTATTTTATCAAACTCACTTTTCTCCATTCATGTGAAAATCAATTTTATTCATTAATGCAGAATCAATTTTGCAGAATAATGGGAAAATCAGATTTTCCATTTATGTGAAAATCAGTTTTATCTGTAAGTGTGAATTGCTTTCTTCTTCAGAGAGAGAGAGTGGAGAAAATCTTTCATGTACACAGGTACACATTTATGTACACACATACTACACACTTATTTACACACATATAAGTGTGATCTTATGTACACACATATACAAACACACACTTATCTACACACACATACAGGTATTATCTTATGCACACACATACATAGAACATGACACAAACCAGGCCAGCCATCTTACAGAAACTTGACAAGAACTGAACACATTGTAGCCTAAAAAAAAAGAAAAGTGCCAGAGATCATGATGGACGCTGGCTGCCTGCATGGTGGACATGTAAGGAAATGGACAATGCTTTAAAAATTGTACTAGATTCATCTGGTGAGACAGAATGAGCAGAATGTTTTTCTTCTTTTGTTATAGGGAGAGTCTGGCTCTGATGGTATTCCTGGCCTACCTGTAAGTTGGGTCCTTGTGATGATTCTGTGAGACAAGTCATCATCATCATCATCATCATCAATCATTCATCTACTTAAATTTATGATAGATTACCATGACATTCATTATTTTAATAATTGTAAAGAGCTATGTTAGTTTACCCAGACTTGGCTTGCAAAACAAGCAGCACACATTCACCAGCCTGTGTAAGAGTTGTGTTCTATAGAAGTTTTCGAGAATTTAATTTTACATAAAAGTGACTTTCCTGATAAAATCCATAACAAAAGAGAGAAGAAAAAAATTAAATGGAATTATTTATTCAGGTTTTTATCTCTTACACAAAAAATATTTTAGTGTTAAAAATGTGACTGTTAAAAATATGACAGTGTTAAAAAATATGAGTGTTAAAAAATATGACAGTGTTAAAAAAGGGCTTTAAGCTTCAGAATTTAAAAACAAATATGAAGAAAAGTTCCGTAACAAATACATTTAAATAAAAGATATTGAAAAATCCAAGTCAGATGGGGTAACACAGACAGCAGAGTTTTAATGAAGGCATTCATTTGACTGAAGCAGTCTTACAGTCCAGCAGTCATGCGTGGTTCAGAAGTGTGGAGTACAACGACGTGATAAGAAAACCAACCATAAGAAGAGAAAGTTAAGAGGAATTTTTGGTCTAAAATGAGAATATAACAATGGAAGATTAGAGCCACTATGAAAGACTAGTCACCTCCACTATGAAAGACTAGTCACCTCCACTATAAAAGACTAGTCACCTCCACTATAAAAGACTAGTCACCTCCACTATAAAAGACTAGTCACCTCCACTATAAAAGACTAGTCTCTCTCTCACTCTCTCTCTCACTCTCTCTCTCACTCTCTCTCTCACTCTCTCTCTCACTCTCTCTCTCACTCTCTCTCTCACTCTCTCTCTCTCTCTGAAACCTTAAGTGCCCAGGGCACATGGGGCTTCTGTAAAGTTTTTCTACAAATGCCTGTCCTTCTCCTTTTTTTCTGCTCAAGCCCAAGTGAGCCCTCTGTTGCTCAAAATCCTCTCTACTGTTCTTCTCCATGCCTGCTTTGGTCTGCCATGTCTCTTGTTTAAATACAGCTACAGATAACTTGATCTTTCAGATGTTAGACTGTCTGAAGTGCTTTCTTGCATTATGGCTTGCTCAGTTTCCGTTTGTCCAATGATTTGTTGTTGCACTGTTTCCTCTTCTCATACTACGTCTAGTAAAAGTTATTTTATCAAACTCACTTTTCTCCATTCATGTGAAAATCAATTTTATTCATTAATGCAGAATCAATTTTGCAGAATAATGGGAAAATCAGATTTTCCATTTATGTGAAAATCAGTTTTATCTGTAAGTGTGAATTGCTTTCTTCTTCAGAGAGAGAGAGTGGAGAAAATCTTTCATGTACACAGGTACACATTTATGTACACACATACTACACACTTATTACACACATATAAGTGTGATCTTATGTACACACATATACAAACACACACTTATCTACACACACATACAGGTATTATCTTATGCACACACATATACATAGAACATGACACAAACCCGGCCAGCCATCTTACAGAAACTTGACAAGAACTGAACACATTGTTGCCTGAAAAAAAAGAAAAGTGCCAGAGATCATGATGGACGCTGGCTGCCTGCATGGTGGACATGTAAGGAAATGGACAATGCTTTAAAAATTGTACTAGATTCATCTGGTGAGACAGAATGAGCAGAATGTTTTTCTTCTTTTGTTATAGGGAGAGTCTGGCTCTGATGGTATTCCTGGCCTACCTGTAAGTTGGGTCCTTGTGATGATTCTGTGAGACAAGTCATCATCATCATCATCATCATCAATCATTCATCTACTTAAATTTATGATAGATTACCATGACATTCATTATTTTAATAATTGTAAAGAGCTATGTTAGTTTACCCAGACTTGGCTTGCAAAACAAGCAGCACACATTCACCAGCCTGTGTAAGAGTTGTGTTCTATAGAAGTTTTCGAGAATTTAATTTTACATAAAAGTGACTTTCCTGATAAAATCCATAACAAAAGAGAGAAGAAAAAAATTAAATGGAATTATTTATTCAGGTTTTTATCTCTTACACAAAAAATATTTTAGTGTTAAAAATGTGACTGTTAAAAATATGACAGTGTTAAAAAATATGAGTGTTAAAAAATATGACAGTGTTAAAAAGGGCTTTAAGCTTCAGAATTTAAAAACAAATATGAAGAAAAGTTCCGTAACAAATACATTTAAATAAAAGATATTGAAAAATCCAAGTCAGATGGGGTAACACAGACAGCGGAGTTTTAATGAAGGCATTCATTTGACTGAAGCAGTCTTACAGTCCAGCAGTCATGCGTGGTTCAGAAGTGTGGAGTACAACGACGTGATAAGAAAACCAACCATAAGAAGAGAAAGTTAAGAGGAATTTTTGGTCTAAAATGAGAATATAACAATGGAAGATTAGAGCCACTATGAAAGACTAGTCACCTCCACTATGAAAGACTAGTCACCTCCACTATGAAAGACTAGTCACCTCCACTATAAAAGACTAGTCACCTCCACTATAAAAGACTAGTCACCTCCACTATGAAAGACTAGTCACCTCCACTATGAAAGACTAGTCACCTCCACTATGAAAGACTAGTCACCTCCACTATGAAAGACTAGTCACCTCCACTATGAAAGACTAGTCAGCTCCACTATGAAAGACTAGTCACCTCCACTATGAAAGACTAGTAAACTCCACTATGAAAGACTAGTCACCTCCACTATGAAAGACTACTTACTTCCACTATGAAAGACTAGTCACCTCCACTATGAAAGACTAGTCACCTCCACTATGAAAGCCTAGTCACCTCCACTATGAAAGACTACTTACTTCCACTATGAAAGCTAACAGATTACAATGACTGTGTCATTTAGAGAAAGAATGATAGAGACTTCTCTGGCCAGACTCACTTATATACAGGAAACAGTCATGACAAAGAAAGGAGGAGACAGAGATGAGCAAAACAAGGAGTAGACGGAGGCAGAGATGAGCAAAGCAAGGAGTAGACAGAAGCAGATGTGAGGAAACCAAGGAGTAGACAGAAGCAGATGTGAGGAAACCAAGGAGTAGACAGAAGCAGATGTGAGGAAACCAAGGAGTAGACGGAGGCAGAGATGAGCAAAGCAAGGAGTAGACAGAAGCAGATGTGAGGAAACCAAGGAGTAGACAGAAGCAGATGTGAGGAAACCAAGGAGTAGACAGAAGCAGATGTAAGGAAACCAAGGAGTAGACAGAAGCAGATGTGAGGAAACCAAGGAATAGACAGAAGCAGATGTGAGGAAACCAAGGAGTAGACAGAAGCAGATGTGAGGAAACCAAGGAATAGACAGAAGCAGATGTGAGGAAACCAAGGAGTAGACAGAAGCAGATGTGAGGAAACCAAGGAGTAGACAGAAGCAGATGTGAGGAAACCAAGGAGTAGACAGAAGCAGATGTGAGGAAACCAAGGAGTAGACAGAAGCAGATGTGAGGAAACCAAGCAGTAGACAGAAGCAGATGTGAGCAAACAACATAGAAAAAGCCTTAGAGAACTTGGAGTAAACAACAGTAGAGGGACAGACTGCACCTGCACTGATGAGACAGATTTTAGCTGCAGTGATAAGACTGACTGTACCGATAGTGATAAGACTGACTGTACCGATAGTGATAAGACAGACTGTACCTGCAGTGATAAGACAGGCTGTACCTGCAGTGATAAGACAGGCTGTACCTGCAGTGATAAGACAGACTGTACCTGCAGTGATAAGACAGACTGTACCAGCAGTGATAAGACAGGCTGTACCTGCAGTGATAAGACAGGCTGTACCTGCAGTGATAAGACAGACTGTACCAGCAGTGATAAGACAGACTGTACCGACAGTGATAAGACAGACTGTACCGACAGTGATAAGACAGGCTGTACCTGCAGTGATAAGACAGACTGTACCTGCAGCAGTGAGTTCTGAGACTGAAAAACTGAGGAGAGTGAAAATATGTATCTACTAAGTCATTATCTATGCCAGTCAGAAGGTAACAAATACTTGCAGCAGTTAACATTCAGGTCACTATGATCAAAGTGCTATCCAAGGATCAAAGCATCATGTAGAGCATGTCCAGTATTTCAAGCAGAACATTTTCACACTTAAACAGCCAGTGAATGTTGGAAATCATGTTTTTAGGCATTTGGATTTTGGATTGATGTTTTGTTTTCTTTTATCATCCAAGCTGGATCGTCCACCTATTTCCAGCAGGATGAAAAAAAAAAGGCTGTTATATTTTTAGAAAAAAATTGTACACATCTCCAGCAAAGGATCTTGCTAGACTCCAAGCTGATCAGAAGAAGTTCTATGGTGATGCGGAAAACCAGTGATGAGCAGCCACATTTGTGAGACTGGCACTGATATCTGAGTTCGTGGTGAAGGAAAAGATAAAAATATTGCAGTGACTTGCACAAAAATACAACTAAAATAATGTTGAAATCTGCACTGTTCAGTAAAAGCACTGATGAAGTAAACCAATTTGCATACCTTGGCAGCTGCATAGACAAGAATAGTGACACCAGAAAGGAAGTTAGAATTGCAAAAGCAGCGTTGTCCTCCAAAAATCTTGAGAACATATGGCACTGAAAAGTAATTAGCACAAAACCAAGTTAAGATTATTCAATTCAATGAATTATGCATGTGAAAGCTGGAAATCAACTAAAGACACAAACAAGAAATTAGATTCTTTTGAAAACAAATACCTAATACTTGGTGTAAAGTGAAACGAATTCAAGGAGTAGACAGAAGCAGATGTGAGGAAACCAAGGAGTAGACAGAAGCAGATGTGAGGAAACCAAGGAGTAGACAGAAGCAGATGTGAGGAAACCAAGCAGTAGACAGAAGCAGATGTGAGCAAACAACATAGAAAAAGCCTTAGAGAACTTGGAGTAAACAACAGTAGAGGGACAGACTGCACCTGCACTGATGAGACAGATTTTAGCTGCAGTGATAAGACTGACTGTACCGATAGTGATAAGACTGACTGTACCGATAGTGATAAGACAGACTGTACCTGCAGTGATAAGACAGACTGTACCTGCAGTGATAAGACAGGCTGTACCTGCAGTGATAAGACAGACTGTACCTGCAGTGATAAGACGACTGTACCAGCAGTGATAAGACAGGCTGTACCTGCAGTGATAAGACAGGCTGTACCTGCAGTGATAAGACAGACTGTACCAGCAGTGATAAGACAGACTGTACCGACAGTGATAAGACAGACTGTACCGACAGTGATAAGACAGGCTGTACCTGCAGTGATAAGACAGACTGTACCTGCAGCAGTGAGTTCTGAGACTGAAAAACTGAGGAGAGTGAAAATATGTATCTACTAAGTCATTATCTATGCCAGTCAGAAGGTAACAAATACTTGCAGCAGTTAACATTCAGGTCACTATGATCAAAGTGCTATCCAAGGATCAAAGCATCATGTAGAGCATGTCCAGTATTTCAAGCAGAACATTTTCACACTTAAACAGCCAGTGAATGTTGGAAATCATGTTTTTAGGCATTTGGATTTTGGATTGATGTTTTGTTTTCTTTTATCATCCAAGCTGGATCGTCCACCTATTTCCAGCAGATGAAAAAAAAAGGCTGTTATATTTTTAGAAAAAAATTGTACACATCTCCAGCAAAGGATCTTGCTAGACTCCAAGCTGATCAGAAGAAGTTCTATGGTGATGCGGAAAACCAGTGATGAGCAGCCACATTTGTGAGACTGGCACTGATATCTGAGTTCGTGGTGAAGGAAAAGATAAAAATATTGCAGTGACTTGCACAAAAATACAACTAAAATAATGTTGAAATCTGCACTGTTCAGTAAAAGCACTGATGAAGTAAACCAATTTGCATACCTTGGCAGCTGCATAGACAAGAATAGTGACACCAGAAAGGAAGTTAGAATTGCAAAAGCAGCGTTGTCCTCCAAAAATCTTGAGAACATATGGCACTGAAAAGTAATTAGCACAAAAACCAAGTTAAGATTATTCAATTCAAATGAATTATGCATGTGAAAGCTGGAAATCAACTAAAGACACAAACAAGAAATTAGATTCTTTTGAAAACAAATACCTAATACTTGGTGTAAAGTGAAACGAATTCAAGAACAACACAGAGATAAGACAGATAAGCAAACAACAACCTGTCTTATTGGTGATCAGAAAAAGAAGATGGACATATGTAGGCCATGTGATGAGAAGAAACAATCAGAGAATACCAAAACAGGCTGAAGAAAAAGAGGTCGACCACATGAAACTCTAAAGAGGACATTGTTAAGAGAAGCCAGTTTAGTGGGCATAACATCCCTTCCTTGATGAAGTTGAAAGACTCACAGAGAACAGGAAAACTTGGTAAATAACTATGCAGCCCCTATGTGATGTTTAACAGCACAGGAACGATGCAAGAAGTAAGAACACTACAAAATAATATGTCCATCGGTAGCACTCTAAACAGCACATATTGCTCATCAATAGCACTCTAAGTAGCAAACATTGCTCATCAGTAGCACTTTGAATAACACACATTGCTCATCAGTAGCACTCTAAGTAGCACACATTGCTTATCAGTAGCACTCTAAGTAGCACACATTTCTCATCAGTAGCACTCTATGTAGCACTCTATGTAGCACACATTGCTCATCAGTAGCACTCTAAGTAGCACACATTGCTTATCAGTAGTACTCTAAGTAGCATACATTGCTCATCAGTAGCAGTCTAAGTAACACACATTGCTCATCAGTAGCACTCTAAGTAACACACATTTCTCATCAGTAGCACTCTATGTACCACACATTGCTCATCAATAGCACTCTATGTAGCACACATTGCTCATCAGTAGCAGTCTAAGTAACACACATTGCTTATCAATAGCACTCTAAGTAACACACATTGCTTATCAATAGCACTCTAAGTAACACACATTGCTTATCAGTAGCACTCTGAATAACGCACATTGCTTATTACTAACACTTGGAATAACATAAAGTGCTTATTAGTAGCACTAAAATAATACTTTTCTGGAGTCACACTCATCATGCACAATAAGTAACAGTATCTAAGTCAGTCAGTCAGTCAATCAATCAGTCAATCAGCCATTTATTAAGCCAGTTACATCATTCAGTCCGTGAGTTAATTAGTCAGTCAGTGAGTTATCCAATCAGTTGTTTAATCAGTCAGTCTGTTAGTAACTGGAAAGTAAATAGTCTACAATAATAAGACTGAAGAGATTATCACAAGTAAATCTAAGAAATGAAAATAACTTGAGAATAACAATACAACAGCAGTGTGGCTTGAGAATAATTTGAATGAAAAGTCAAGAACAATACGTGACAAAGATCAGACACAAAGTGCTGAAAGTCATATCAACATTTTATGGGAATCCTGCAGGCTTATATTTTTCATGGTTGGAAACATATTCATTCTCCATGTTGTTTCTTAAACTTTGTTATGTTTTATTTACTAAACTTTGTTATGTTTTATTTACCAAACTGTGTTATGTTTTATTTATATTTTATTTACTAAACTTTCTTATGTTTTATTACTAAACTTTGTTATGTTATATTTACCAAACTTTGTTATGTTTTATTTACTAAACTTTGTTATGTTTTATTTACTAAATTGTGCTATGTTTTATTACTAAACTTTGTTATGTATTATTTACTAAACTGTGTGTTCTGTTTTATGTACTAAACTTTGTTATGTTTTATTTACTAAACTTTGTTATGTTTTATTTACTAAACTTTTTTATTTACTAAACTTTATTATGTTTTATTTACTAAACTTTATTATGTTTTATTTACTAAACTTTGTTATGTTTTATTTACTAAACTTTATTATGTTTTATTTACTAAATTTTATTATGTTTTATTTACTAAACTTTATTATGTTTTATTTACTAAACTTTCTTATGTTTTATTTACTGAACTTTATTATGTTTTATTTACTAAACTTTATTATGTTTTATTTACTAAACTTTATTATGTTTTATTTACTAAACTTTATTATGTTTTATTTACTAAACTTTCTTATGTTTAGGGCGCTTCTGGTCGTCCAGGTCCTATTGGTCCTAAAGGTGACCCAGGTTTTCCTGGACGGGATGTGAGTCATTTTTTATTGTTTAGTAACTTGTCATTTTATCTAGGGCTGTGTACTAGTCTTTGTAAATGTCATTCTAAGGCTGTATACTAGTCTTTGTAAATGTCATTCTAAGGCTGTGTACTAGTCTTTGTAAATGTCATTCTAAGGCTGTGTACTAGTCTTTGTAAATGTCATTCTAAGGCTGTGTACTAGTCTTTGTAAATGTCATTCTAAGGCTGTGTACTAGTCTTTGTAAATGTCATTCTAAGGCTGTGTACTAGTCTTTGTAAATGTATTTTATCTAGGGCTGTGTACTAGTCTTTGTAAATGTCATTCTAAGGCTGTGTACTAGTCTTTGTAAATGTCATTCTAAGGCTGTGTACTAGTCTTTGTAAATGTCATTCTAAGGCTGTGTACTAGTCTTTGTAAATGTATTTTATCTAGGGCTGTGTACTAGTCTTTGTAAATGTATTTTATCTAGGGATGTGTACTAATTTTTGTAAATGTCATTCTAAGGCTGTGTACTAGTCTTTGTAAATGTCATTCTAAGGCTGTGTACTACACTTTACAACTGTCATTTTATCTAGGGTTGTGTAACTGCTGTTTTATCTAGGTATGTGTACTAGTCTTTGTAGTTGTATCTGCCATTATGAGCTCTCTATAGTCACATGAGAGAGGCAGGGGGAGATAATAAGAAGATGGGAAAGATGGAGATGGAGAGAATGAAAGAAAGAGGGTGGATTATATGGTGAGAATAATGAGAGAGAGAGAGAGAGAGAGAGTTAGACAAACAGAAAGAAAAAAAATAAAGTGATTTAAAGAGAGGAAATTACAGAGAAAGAAAAAAATGGAGGGAATAAGAGAGAAAGAAAGAGATGGAGGGAACAAGAGAGAAAGAAAGAGATGGAGGGAATGAGAGAGAAAGAAAGAGATGGAGGGAATGAGAGAGAAAGAAAGAGATGGAGGGAACAAGAGAGAAAGAAAGAGATGGAGGGAATGAGAGAGAAAGAAAGAAATGGAGAGGATGAGAGAGAAAGAAAGAGATGGAGGGGATGAGAGAGAAAGAAAGAGATGGAGGGGATGAGAGAGAAAGAAAGAGATGGAGGTGATGAGAGAGAAAGAAAGAGATAGAGAGAATGAGAGAGAAAGATAATAAAAGATCTCTCTCTCCCTGAACCCTAAATGCCCAGGGCACATGGGGCTTCCGCAAGGGTTTTCCACAAATGCCTGTCCTTTGCCTTTTTTTCTGCTCTTGCCCAGGTGAGCCCTCTATTGCTCAACATCCTTTCTGTTGATCTTCTCCATGTCTCTTTTGGTCTACCCTTACTTCTGTTCCCCTGTGGTGTCCATCTTAGTGCTATTTTTGGTAGTGAGTTGTCAGTCATTCGGAGCACATGTCCCAACCACCGCCAGCGTCTTTCCTCAATAATTGCTGTCAGTGGCTTCATCTGCATCTCTGCCAACAAGATCATAATAAAAGATAGAAACATATAATTTGTACTAGATAAGTTTAGGTTTACTTCTCATTATATTTCTAGTTCATAATGTCTGACAGTGGAAAATTCACAGTTAATCATGCATTTATCTGTAATTTTTGTCAGGAACATTTATAATTATCAAGTGCTGTTCATTGCTCTTTCATAGATCTTGATCCTTTATATTTTCCATCAGCTTAAATGGTTGATTTCTGTTATGCTATCATGTTGGACTATCCACAAACTTTTCTTTCTGCCTTCCCTTGTCTCTCTTCCCATTTATTCTTCCTACTTTTCGAATAGTTAGGATCACTTAATGCATTTTTCATTCTGCTGAATGCTATTTTGACTTCAAGGTAATTTTTCCATTGTTTTAAAGTCATTCATTGTGAGCTTTTGAAATGTTTAACCCTGCGTTGACTTTGCCTGTACAGGGCTTTGATGGAAGACCAGGTGAAAAAGGAGACAAAGGTGACATGGGCATTGCAAAATTTGGACTTAAAGGTAATCTTGGTGAGAAGGGAGAGAAAGGTGCCCAGGGAGCCTTGTGTCCTGTCATTGAGCCTCCGACGTCAGTTATAGGACCAGGACCTAAAGGACAGAAAGGAGAGAAAGGAATGATTGTAAGTATTTCATTTCTTATCTTACATTCAGATGAAGGAAACATCAGAGTGGACTAACTTTCATTGAGTTATGGGGCAGATATGAATGATTTAAGAGCATAGTTTTTTACACTGAAGTGATGAGTTAAGAGGTAATGAAGTAATGAATGCAAGAAATGGTATAATTGTGTAGTAAAACAACTCACTGAAGCAACTTGTAATTCTTTAGCATGAACAAAAAAATTAGAAATGAAGAAATACTACCAGCTGTAGCCAGATTGTTTGAGGAGAGGGCACATGCATGCAGAAGAAAGGATTTTTATAATAATATTTTTTTTCATGTTTATTTTCATTCTTTTCAGTTATTGTTTTTGTTTGCTCTTGTAGGGAGAGAGGGGAGCTAAGGGGTCAGATGGTTTCCCCGGAAGTATGGGACCAACTGTAAGTTCAAAGTTCATTGTTTTATGAAAGTGTAGTAATTATGATTTGTAATGGCTGATAGTATATTTGTTTTGTTATTCTTTACTCTTTAACAGGCTAATTATACATTTGTGCTGTTATTCTTTTTTTTTCAAAGGCTAACAAATATTTTATTACTTATATATAGAGTTACTATTGCTGTTTATGTTTAGAGTTACTGAAGTTTTTTTGCATAAACATGGAGTTGATAAAGTTTTATTAATTAAATAATGAATTAATTTGCTTCTTGGCCTTATGGCTAAGACCAGAGTGTCCTCTTGGTGGGTACCCTAATCAACATGCCCTTTGGTTAAGACATAAGCATCGTTATTTTTTAAATAAACAAGATGTTCGAGGCCTACCCTCCACATTGAATGCTGGGGGTATGGTCCACATCTCATTATGGGTGGACCCGATTTGTAGTACCACTGGGTCATGGCCTGTTGTTTATGTCGTCTAAATAAAAAAAAATGAATTAATTAAGCTTTATTTGTGTTCAGGGAATTCCTGGGCTTCCAGGAATGATTGGCGTGAAAGGAATTCCTGGAATTGCTGGACCCAGAGTAAGTATTTACTTCATCACATTTATTGTCATATTTATCATACTTTCATCAAATTTGTTGTCATATTTATCATACTTTCATCAAATTTGTTGTCATATTTATCATACTTTCATCAAATTTGTTGTCATATTTATCATACTTTCATCAAATTTGTTGCCTTATTTATTGCATTTCCATCAAATTTGTTTCTCATTTATCTTACTTTCATCAGATTTGTTGCTGATATATAATTTTGTAGTAATTTTTTATGTATATTTGACAATAATGCATTCAGTCATGCACTGACTTATGACCATATTTAGGACCGGTCATCTGACTGTTAAGTCTTTTTAGCATATATCAGTCATTATAGGAAGATATCAGACATTAAGTACATTTCACTACTGTAACATGTTACAAGAAGAATATTCATGCTTAGCATCACTTTAAAAGACTAAAAACTTGCAAATTATCACAATAACTGTGTGCAAATTAGTCACAAAATTAAAATGACAACACATTAAATAAAGAATCATAGTGGACTAACTTTCATTGAGTTATGGGGCAGATATGAATGATTTAAGAGCATAGTTTTTTACACTGAAGTGATGAGTTAAGAGGTAATGAAGTAATGAATGCAAGAAATGGTATAATTGTGTAGTAAAACAACTCACTGAAGCAACTTGTAATTCTTTAGCATGAACAAAAAAATTAGAAATGAAGAAATACTACCAGCTGTAGCCAGATTGTTTGAGGAGAGGGCACATGCATGCAGAAGAAAGGATTTTTATAATAATATTTTTTTTCATGTTTATTTTCATTCTTTTCAGTTATTGTTTTTGTTTGCTCTTGTAGGGAGAGAGGGGAGCTAAGGGGTCAGATGGTTTCCCCGGAAGTATGGGACCAACCGTAAGTTCAAAGTTCATTGTTTTATGAAAGTGTAGTAATTATGATTTGTAATGGCTGATAGTATATTTGTTTTGTTATTCTTTACTCTTTAACAGGCTAATTATACATTTGTGCTGTTATTCTTTTTTTTTCAAAGGCTAACAATATTTTATTACTTATATATAGAGTTACTATTGCTGTTTATGTTTAGAGTTACTGAAGTTTTTTTGCATAACATGGAGTTGATAAAGTTTTATTAATTAAATAATGAATTAATTTGCTTCTTGGCCTTATGGCTAAGACCAGAGTGTCCTCTTGGTGGGTACCCTAATCAACATGCCCTCTGGTTAAGACATAAGCATCGTTATTTTTTAAATAAGCAAGATGTTCGAGGCTTACCCTCCACATTGAATGCTGGGGGTATGGTCCACATCTCATTATGGGTGGACCCGATTTGTAGTACCACTGGGTCATGGCCTGTTGTTTATGTCGTCTAAATAAAAAAAAAAATGAATTAATTAAGCTTTTTTTGTGTTCAGGGAATTCCTGGGCTTCCAGGAATGATTGGCGTGAAAGGAATTCCTGGAATTGCTGGACCCAGAGTAAGTATTTACTTCATCACATTTATTGTCATATTTATTATACTTTCATCAAATTTGTTGTCATATTTATCATACTTTCATCAAATTTGTTGCCTTATTTATTGCATTTCCATCAAATTTGTTTCTCATTTATCTTACTTTCATCAGATTTGTTGCTGATATATAATTTTGTAGTAATTTTTTATGTATATTTGACAATAATGCATTCAGTCATGCACTGACTTATGACCATATTTAGGACCGGTCATCTGACTGTTAAGTCTTTTTAGCATATATCAGTCATTATAGGAAGATATCAGACATGAAGTACATTTCACTACTGTAACATGTTACAAGATGAATATTCATGTTCAGCAGCACTTTAAAATACTAAAAACTTGCAAATTATCACAATAACTGTGTGCAAATTAGTCACAAAATTAAAATGACAACACATTAAATAAAGAATCATACTGCAATAACTTTTCAATGGCACACAAAAATGTACTTAGATACACTGTAGACACAGTCATATGCATCTATTTTGCACTTACAAAATGAGCACTTCTAGGGGCTATGTTGCTGCAGATTTTGATAAAAAAAATATTGCTTGACAGTCCCATGATAGTGAGGCAATAGAAAATAAGAAGTGGGAAATAAATAGCAGGGTGCTGAAACAAAACTGTTTTACCGCACATTTACAAGACACTGCATTTTATTTTTTCTTTAATCAAATGTACTTAGGGAACCTCAGCAATGCATACAGGTGGTTGTATCTTGTTGGCCTTAATTAGGTGCATAACTATTTTTTTGTGCATGTAATAAATGCACAGTTTTTTTGGCATATACTAATATATGCATATGCAAGAAACTCTCTACCGTAGAGAGCGGAACAACAACACAACTCCTTCAGATCATCAGAGGAAGTACCCCCCCTCAGACAAGTGTTTCGGCCCTTTAAACTCCTGACACTCTAAGGGGGTGGGCCCCTCTGGGTCATGACTCCCAGATGTCTTGTGAGTTGTTGCTTTTTTCCGTCCTGGGATCGAACCCATGATCTTCCAGTTGCCACGCGTCTTTAGCGATTTAGCTATGGAGGACTGGTATTGGTTGTGGCAAATGAAATTACTTATGATACTTACTAATATAGAAATATTAACAATTTTGAAGCTAGTCAGGTAGTGGTGTTTTGAGAAAAATCAATTTAGATTGGTTTGTAATATGAAAAAAAAAATTGATGCTACTTTATATTTACAGGGCAAACAAGGATATCCTGGACTACCTGGAGTTACAGGGTTAAAGGTTTGTACACCATTGTAGTTATTTCCATCAGATTTGTTTTTACCTACAGTGAGTCCTTAAATGACTTCAGAAAATTAAAATTAAAATGACAACACATTAAATAAAGAATCATACTGCAATAACTTTTCAATGGCACACAAAAATGTACTTAGGTACACTGTAGACACAGTCATATGCATCTATTTTGCACTTACAAAATGAGCACTTCTAGGGGCTATGTTGCTGCAGATTTTGATAAAAAAATATTGCTTGACAGTCCCATGATAGTGAGGCAATAGAAAATAAGAAGTGGGAAATAAATAGCAGGGTGCTGAAACAAAACTGTTTTACCGCACATTTACAAGACACTGCATTTTATTTTTTCTTTAATCAAATGTACTTAGGGAACCTCAGCAATGCATACAGGTGGTTGTATCTTGTTGGCCTTAATTAGGTGCATAACTATTTTTTTGTGCATGTAATAAATGCACAGTTTTTTTGGCATATACTAATATATGCATATGCAGGAAACTCTCTACCGTAGAGAGCGGAACAACAACACAACTCCTTCAGATCATCAGAGGAAGTACCCCCCCTCAGACAAGTGTTTCGGCCCTTTAAACTCCTGACACTCTAAGGGGGGTGGGCCCCTCTGGGTCATGACTCCCAGATGTCTTGTGAGTTGTTGCTTTTTTCCGTCCTGGGATCGAACCCATGATCTTCCAGTTGCCACGCGTCTTTAGCGATTTAGCTATGGAGGACTGGTATTGGTTGTGGCAAATGAAATTACTTATGATACTTACTAATATAGAAATATTAACAATTTTGAAGCTAGTCAGGTAGTGGTGTTTTGAGAAAAATCAATTTAGATTGGTTTGTAATATGAAAAAAAAAATTGATGCTACTTTATATTTACAGGGCAAACAAGGATATCCTGGACTACCTGGAGTTACAGGGTTAAAGGTTTGTACACCATTGTAGTTATTTCCATCAGATTTGTTTTTACCTACAGTGAGTCCTTAAATGACTTCAGAAAATTAAAATTAAAATGACTACAGCCTTATGATTCTGTTCTGTAAGTGAGAGATCACAGTCACGCCACAAACATTAAAAACAGACATGACCTCACTTCCCAGTCAAACATTGACTTTTTTATTACAAAAAATGTTCATGTGTCACAGATGCTGTTTAGTAAGTTAAGAGTTAATGTTTATAACTATTGTTTGTCAAGACAAGACAAGTTTCAGTTTATTTTTTCAAATTACTTTTCTTTAATGGTATATGCATCGCCTGACACCTTTTTCACTTCCATGAGAATATGGGCTGGCAGTGTCACTGGTGTGTGCTTTATATTTGTTAGTTAAAATAACATCAGACATTTGATGAGTTGAATTCTAGGAGAAAAAAAAAATACTGTCATTTTGTTATCTGAATTTAGTAACTTTTATTCCAAGAATCCAGTTTTCAGATGCAGATGATGATGATGAGATCATTTTTGAGGAGGTAAAGCAGGTTTTGTTTTTTTTTTCACTTCGGAATTTAATTTTTATCTTGTGCTAGTGATGTACCACAAGCAACAGTTGTTCACCTTTTTTGTAGTAGGAGAGATAAGAGTAAGAATTGTAGTGGTGCAGATATGAGCCACATGTAGATAGTTTTATGTCTTAGATGTTGGTTTGCGAAAGTTGCCAAACATCATTTTCTGGGCTGCTTCTCTTGTGACTAGTTCTGCCGACAACTGATTGATGTAACTGCTACTGCCATTGCTACTTCATGTTTTTTTGTGTGTATGTTGAATCATAACTTTCTGATTGTATTTTGCAAATATTACTAAAAACAAACAAAATTCAGAAGTTCAAATCTTGTTTTGTCATGTCTCTTTCCTCATATACTTTTCAATGTTAATGGGAAAAATAGGTATCTTGACAAGACTTGACAATTTGATTCATAAAACGGGATATTTAAACTTCCTGTTATTTCCTCCTTCCACTTCTTGCATGGCCAGCCATTCCCAGTTACCCACAGTTCATAGTATGAATTTTTTTTGTGGTACACTGCCAGTAGTCATGTAACATGGTCAAACCACTTTACTTGTGAACTTCCGGTGTTTTCCAAAAAAGTACAGTATTTTGTTTTCTAGCTACATCTGAGAACACTCTTGAATGTTTTATAAGGTGTGAGTTTAAAAAAAAATTCAGCTGTTTGGTTTTTTCTTTATTTCTCTTTAAGGGAGATCGTGGTATGGATGGTGTACCTGGCAACCCAGGTCTGCCGGGTCTGAAAGGAGATCAAGGTCTGCCTGGTGCTGGTGGTCCCATTGGAGCCCCTGGACCTCGAGGAAGAACTGGTGTAAGTTATTTTAAGTGCCAGATATTTTATTTACAATCTGCCTTGCTAAATGGGTTTCATACTACATTAAGTGTCCGGTGTTTTATCTTGCTAAATTGATCACATTGTGTATAATGTGTCCTGTGTTTTATGTACAGTTTACATTACTAAATGGGTCTTATAATGCATTAAGTGTCCAATGTTTTACCTACAGTCTACTTTGCTAAATGAGTTTTGTATTACAGTAAGTGTTCAATGTTTTACCTACAATCTACCTTGTTAAATGAGTTTTGTATTACATTAAGTGTCCAATGTTTTACCTACAATCTACCTTGTTAAATGAGTTTTGTATTACATTAAGTGTCCAATGTTTTACATACAATCTACCTTGTTAAATGAGTTTTGTATTACATTAAGTGTCCAATGTTTTACCTACAATCTACCTTGTTAAATGAGTTTTGTATTACATTAAGTGTCTAATGTTTTACCTACAGTCTACCTTGTTAAATGAGTTTTGTATTACAGTAAGTGTCCAATGTTTTACCTACAATCTACCTTGTTAAATGAGTTTTGTATTACAGTAAGTGTCCAATGTTTTACCTACAATCTACCTTGTTAAATGATTTTTGTATTACATTTCAACCAAGTTAAGACTATTCAATTCAAATGTAATATCCACCCTTATTTATGCATGCGAAAACTGGAAAACAACTAAAGAAATAGAAAAGAAATTAGACTCTTTTGAAAACAAATGCCTAAGGAAAATACTCGGCATCAAGTAGAATGAATTCAAGAACAATGCAGAGATAAGACAGATGACTGAACAATAACCAGTCTCACGGGTGATCAGGAAAAGGAGATGGACATATGTTGGTCACTTGATGAGAAGAAATGATCAGAGAATCCCAAAACAAGCAATCAAGTGGAACACAACAGGCCGAAGAAAAAGGGGCAGACCGCGTGAAACTCTGAAGAGGACATTGTTAAGAGAGGCCAAATTAACAGGCATAAAATCCTTTGATGAGGTTGAAAGACTCGCCGAAGACAGGAAAAATTGGTGAACTACTTTGCGAGCCCTATGTGACGTTTCACGGCACGGGAAGGATATAAGATATAAGATATAAGATTACATTTCAACTGCAACTTACTCTCCTAAAAGAACTGTATACTTTCCAGTTGTCTGCACATCAAAAATTTATTTGTGTGATTAGGGTGAAGGTGAAATTGGTGAGACAGGGCCTAGAGGGTTCCCAGGGCCTGATGGTCTACCAGGTCTTGATGGTGGGCCTGGAAATCCAGGTCCTCAGGGACCAAAAGGTGAAATTGGTCCTAGAGGTGGCCCAGGTGAACCTGGATCTCCAGGACCTGATGGATTACCTGGACCCAGGGGAGAGAAGGGAGACCGTGGACTCAGTGGTGAGTTTTGTCACATGATAAGTCTTGGTGAGTTTTGTCACATGATAAGTCTTGGTGAGTTTTATCACATGATAAGTCTTGGTGAGTTTTGTCACATGATAAGTCTTGGTGAGTTTTGTCACATGATAAGTCTCAGTGAGAGAAAGTTGAAAGTTAAAGACTGGACCTGTGTTACTATTCTGTAGTCTGGACATGTGTTACTGTTGTATAGACTGGACATGTGTTACTGTTGTATAGACTGGACATGTGTTACTGTTGTATAGACTGGACATGTGTTACTGTTGTATAGACTGGACATGTGTTACTGTTGTATAGACTGGACATGTGTTACTGTTGTATAGAATGGACATGTGTTACTGTTGTATAGACTGGACATGTGTTACTGTTGTATAGAATGGACATGATCAATTATGTCCATGTTGTTGAATATTCCTATCCTCTACCTGGGTTATATATTGTTTTAAAGTTTGTAATTTATTTATTTACCGTTTCATTTGACAAAAATAAGATTTTTAAGGGCATGCATCTCTCCCATCACAACATATGCCTGTGAGACCTGGACACTTAATAAAACAGCTGAGAAACACATAAATGCCTTTGAATGTAAATGCTACAGAAGAGTTCTCCAAATATCATGGACACAAAAAAGAACAAATATATCTATACTACAAAAACTTAATATTGAAGAAGGCTGGCTAGTAAAGAGGATTAAGCACAGAAAACTTAAATATTTTGGACACATTAAATGTCATGATTATCAAGAGAAGACAGTCTTGGAAGGGTACATAATGGAAAAAAGAAAGAGAGGAAGACCAAGGAGAAGATGGCTGCAAGACATTGTTGTGATCTGCAGATGGATGCATCAGCAGCAGGCTATCTTGCTCACAACTGAGAGGCCTACAGGAGAGCTGTTAGGGAGGCAGAGTTCCATAAGGAGCATGCAAATAAATGAATGAATTCATTTGATAATCTTGAAACTCAGGTATGAAATCAAATGAGGAATTGTCATTACTGCCATTTTGTAGCTTCCAGTGCATGTTTGTGAGTGAATATGTCAGCAGGTCATTTACAGTGGTTAACAGATCATTTGTTTCTTTGTAAACTAGTTATTTACAGTGGTTAACAGATCATTTGTTTCTTTGTAAATTAGTCATTTACAGTGGTTAACAGATCATTTGTTTCTTTGTAAACTAGTTATTTACAGTGGTTAACAGATCATTTGTTTCTTTGTAAACTAGTTATTTACAGTGGTTAACAGATCATTTGTTTCTTTGTAAACTAGTTATTTACAGTGGTTAACAGATCATTTGTTTCTTTGTAAACTAGTTATTTGCAGTGGTTAACAGATCATTTGTTTCTCTGCAAACTAGGATGAAAACATTTTATCCCAATAATCTTGTAAAATGGCAATAAAGATCCTTTTTCAACCTTGATTCACTGGCCATGATAAGTATTAATTCCCTCTTTCAGTCAGCTTTGTTCCTGGTCACATGATTAGAAGGTCAGAACTTAAAAATGATGAAGGAGGCAGACATTGTGGAAAATCAGGAAGAAAACTGATAGAAAGACTCAAAGATGAGATACGTGGAGAAACTTTGTATATGCCACATAAGTCAGTCCAGAAATTATCTTCAAAGATGAAATCCATGGAGAAACTTTGCTTGTATATGCCACATAATTCAGTCCAGAAATTATCTTCAAAGTTTAGATCTATGGAGAAACATGGCCACATAAACATTCAAATAAAGCTCAGAATGATAATAATTTTTTTTTATTTATATAAGCAAATCATGATGGCACTCATAGTGAATCATGATGGTACCTGTATTGAATCATGGTGGTACCTGTATTGAATCATGATGGTACCTGTATTGAATCATGGTGGTACCTGTATTGAATCATGGTGGTACCTGTATTGAATCATGGTGGTACCTGTATTGAATCATGGTGGTACCTGTATTGAATCATGGTGGTACTTGTATTGAATCATGGTGGTACCTGTATTGAATCATGGTGGTACCTGTATTGAATCATGGTGGTACCTGTATTGAATCATGGTGGTACCTGTATTGAATCATGGTGGTACCTGTATTGAATCATGGTGGTACCTGTATTGAATCATGATGGTACCTGTATTGAATCATGGTGGTACCTGTATTGAATCATGGTGGTACCTGTATTGAATCATGGTGGCACCCTTAGTGAATCATGGTGGCACCCGTAATGAATCATGGTGGCACCCTTAGTGAATCATGGTGGCACCCGTAGTGAATTATGTTTGGACAGATTTGTATGACTAGGACTGAATTCAAGTGAATTTTTAAAATAAATTTCTCACAGAAAAAAATTTACCATTTAAAATGAAGGCTATAAATTTCTCTCCTACAGATCTGTTGCCCTCTCTGATTTCCTCATCTGTTTTTTTGCTGTCAGATGAAGGTTATTTATCAAGATATCACATGTTTTATTACTATAGAAAGCTTGGTACTACTACATATCTTTTATTTAAGTTGCTTGCTGCCTGTTGACAGCTCTGATTTTACAGATCCCTTCTCTGCCAGTCCTGCTGAGCTTTTTGCCAGAGAAATTGTTTAAACTTGTGCTGCTTCCTTCTGTAATTTTTGTGAATCTCTTGGGAGTCAGAACACAAGAGCCCTCTCCTTAATTTGATGACATACTTGGAAGATGAAGTGATTAAAGATGATAATGGAAACTGTTTTCAGGCCTTCCTGGAAATGATGGACGTCCTGGAATTAATGGAAGGCCAGGACCAAAGGGAGAACCAGGTCTTAAGGGTGAGCCAGGTGTTACAATCCCAGGTGCGCGTGGCCCACCTGGTCTTAATGGATTAGACGGTATTGCTGGTGAGAAAGGTCAACAAGGGCCGCTTGGTCCGCGAGGTAGCCCTGGTGGCTCAAGGAGAGGATATCCTGGTCCTCTAGGAGAGAAAGGTGTGAAGGGTCAGACAGGTTCAGCTGGTCTGCCTGGACGTGATGGGCGACCTGGCATACCTGGACGTAAAGGTAAGTTATATAATAATCTAAGGTCTCATCACTCAATATAATCATATGTCCGTTGCCATTTTTCTGTCATGAAAGGTGTCAGAACATGTGCTTACACATGCATGTGTCAAGAAACTGAAAGTAAGCAAACATTTCTTTCGAAAATTTTTGTCTCCATAAAATGATGATATAGTTCGCAGAATAAAGAAGCCCCGCCCACACCACATTGTCAGGTGTGCTGTCCCCACCACATTGTCAGGTGTGCTGTCCCCACCACATTGTCAGGTGTGCTGTCCCCACCACATTGTCAGGTGTGCTGTCCCCACCACATTGTCAGGTGAATTGCCCCCATCACATTGTCAGGTGTGCTGTCCACCACATTGTCAGGTGAACTGCCCCCACCACACTGTCAGGTGCAACTTACCTGAAGCCAGGTAACCTGACATTATGCCAGATGTACAGATGGTATTCAGCAGGAAACAAATCCTAAGTATAACTGGTCTCTTATGATAAGCTGAAACTTGAACAATTTATAGAAGGAAAGCAAAGCTTGAACAATTTATAGAAGGTAAGCAAAACTTGAACAGGACGTATGGGTCTAAATTGTCAGTGTACAGTGGTACAGATGTGAAATAATATGGTGGTACAGATGTGAGAAAATGTAGTGGTATAGATGTGAAATAATATGGTGGTACAGATGTGAGAAAATGTAGTGGTATAGATGTGAAATAATATGGTGGTACAGATGTGAGAAAATGTAGTGGTATAGATGTGAAATAATATGGTGGTACAGATGTGAAATAATATGGTGGTACAGATGTGAAATAATGTAGTGGTATAGATGTGAAATATTGTAATGGCACAGATGTGAAATAATATAGTGATACAGATGTGAAATAATTTAGTGGTACAGATCTGAAATAGTGCATTGGTACAGATGTGAAATAATTTAGTGGTACAGATCTGAAATAGTGCATTGGTACAGATATGAAATAATGTAAATTTCATTAACCAGCTTGAACCATATCAAGAAGAGTGGATTGATCTGAACATTTCAGTAGCAGATTTGTGCAAGTACAAAAGTGGATTCATGTATCTTTTAATACAGGTGTCAGAGGCGCACTCTGTGAGCAGTGCTTACCTGGTTTCAAAGGAGAAAAGGGAACCCCAGGACTACCTGGTGCTTCTGGATTACCAGGGGCTAAAGGTCAGAGAGGTCTACCTGGAACAAAAGGTGAACCTGGAGAGGATGGACTGGAGGGACTTTCAGGTTTACCTGGTCCACCTGTGAGTTTAACTAGGTCACATTTTGTTTGATGAGAAGAATTACCTTTGTTGTGCTGCCTGTCACATTTCTTCTTCAGTGTCACATTTTATTTGTTGAGAAGAATTACCTTTGTTTTGCTGCCTGTCACATTTCTTCTTCAGTGTTCAAGTAGATAAATCTAGAGCATGACAGAAAGAAGGTCCATGGTCTCCTCAAAGTTTATGCAACAAATCATAGACAGAGTTTCAAGGTTTATGCAACAAATCATAGACAGAGTTTCAAGGTTTATGCAACAAATCATAGACAGAGTTTCAAGGTTTATGCAACAAATCATAGACAGAGTTTCAAGGTTTATGCAACAAATCATAGACAGAGTTTCAAGGTTTATGCAACAAATCATAGACAGAGTTTCAAGGTTTATGCAATAAATCATAGACAGAGTTTCAAGGTTTATGCAACAAACATCTTGTTAACAGAATATGACAGACATGAAACGTGGTCAAGAACTTGGTCTCAGTAATATAAGAAAGTTTATCAGAATCCACCAAACAAACAGCTGGGAAAGTTGACACGTTTTTCAGAATCCACCGAACAAACAACTAGGAAAGTTGACATGTTATAGACACGAAAATTCAAACAGTATCTCCAGCCTCATGAAACAGTTATAACCAACAGTGTAATGGTTATAACCATAGACCTCTAGGAGTCATGACTCATAGGGCACCCCCCACCCCCTTAGAGCATCAGAAGTTTAAAGGGTCCAAAATGCTTGCCTGGGGGAGGGGGTACTTCTCTGAGGAGTTGTGTTGTTGTTTTGCTCTCTACATCAGAGAGTTTCCTGTCTATGTAACGGAGCTGAGCAGAGCATGGCGAAGACAGATTTGTAGATTTAATAAAGAAAAGGACTTCTTATGGAAGCTGAGCTATTCAAACTATTGTCCCTACACATTATGGCCCAGGTAGACACATTCTCCACCACTCCACCACAAAAATAATAAGAGTAACAAAGACTTGAAATATAATGGATCATTGCCAAGGTCAAAGGGTTTTATTGTCCAAAGGACAGTCTTGTCCCCATATTATACAAAAACTCCTGTGTAATACATGTCAATCATTTTTAGTTATAGCATTTTGCTGAAATATTATGTCTAGACTTCTTATATTTTATATAGACTTTCTTTGCCAGATGTATCTCATCATAAATGGTAAAAGATTTGTAGAGAAAATGTATGTATGTTGGAAGATTATAGAGAAAGTTATGTTTATATATTGTAAGACTGTAGAGAAGATTATGTATATATATAAAATAAAATTGTAGAGAAAGTTATACATATATGTCATAAGATTGTGGAGAAGATATATCTTATATCTTATATCCTTCCCGTGCCGTTAGACGTCACATAGGGCTCGCAAAGTAGTTCGCCAACTTTTCCTGTCTTTGGCGAGTCTTTCAACCTCAACAAAGGATTTTATGCCTGTTAACTTGGCCTCTCTTAATAATGTCCTCTTCAGAGTTTCACGCGGTCTGCCCCTTTTTCTTTGGCCTGTTGTGTTCCACTTGATAGCTTGTTTTGGGATTCTCTGCTCATTTCTTCTCATCAAGTGACCAACATATGTCCATCTCCTTTTCCTGATCACCCTTGAGACTGGTTGTTGTTCAGTCATCTGTCTTATCTCTGCATTGTTCTTGAATTCATTCCACTTGATGCCGAGTATTTTCCTTAGGCATTTGTTTTCAAAAGAGTCTAATTTCTTTTCTATTTCTTTAGTTGTTTTCCAGCTTTCGCATGCATAAATGAGGGTGGATATTATATTTGAATTGAATAGTCTTAACTTGGTTTTTGTGCTTATAACTTTTGAATTCCATATGTTCTCAAGATTCTTGAAGATTGATGCTGCTTTTGCAATTCTGATCCTAACTTCCTTTCTAGTGTCACCATCCTGGTCTATGTAGCTGCCAAGGTATGCAAATTGATTGACTTCTTCAATATCTGTCCCTTCTATGTGTATTTTTCCATTTTGATTGATGGGAATTTTCATTATTTTTGTTTTGTCCTTGTTAATTTCAAGTCCTATTTTGCTAGCCAGTGAAGATAGGCTATCTGTTTTTTCTTGCATGGAATTCACATTATTACTGATAAGAGTTATGTCATCAGCAAAATCAAGATCTTCTAGTTGGGTCCCATGTACCCAGTCAATACCTGTGTTACCTGTGCAGCATTTTGTCATTATGAAGTCTATTGTAATCCCAAAAAGTAAAGGAGACAGTATACATCCTTGTTTCATGCCTGTTTCAATCTGGAACCATTCACTCATCCCTTCTTCTGTCTTGACTGCACAACCATATCCATTGTATAAGTCCTTAATGATGTTGACAATTTTAGATGCTATTCCATATAGACATAAAATTCTCCATAATGAATCTCTGTGTATGCTATCAAATGCCTTCTTAAAATCTATGAAATTCAGTATTAATGGTTTCTGCTTTTCAATATGTTCTTCAAGTATTATTCTGAGAGTAAAGATCTGGTCGAGACAGCTTCTCCCTTTTCGAAATCCTGCTTGTTCTTCTCTCATTGCAGTATCCACTATATCTTTGAGTCTATTCAAAATGACCTTGCAAAATACTTTTGACACAACTGATATTAAGGTTACTCCTCTCCAGTTGTTACAGTCACTAAGGTTGCCCTTTTTTGGTATTTTAACAATGATTCCCTTCTTCCAATTAGAAGGGACCTTTTCTTCTTTCCAAATCTTGTTAAACATTCTCTGTAGTTGTCTCATGTTGTCACTATTGATAGCTTTTAGCATCTCAGCTGTTATTTCATCTTCACCTGCAGCTTTGTTGTTAGCCATTAAATTCACTGCTGTTTCAATTTCATGCAATTTAATTTCATCTAGATTGACATTTAGTTGTGGGGCTGGTAAGTCAGTTTCAAGGTTGAACAATTCTTTTGGGTGTGGTCGATTGAGTATTTCTTGGAAGTGTTCAGCCCATCTTTGCTTTTGGTCTTTATTTGATGTTAATAGTGTTCCAGTTTTGCTAAGGATTGGTCTTTCTTTAGATGTATATATATATATATATATATATATAGTGTGATAAGATTGTAGAGAAAATTATGTATATATGTTGGAAAATTTGTAGAGAAAGTTATATATGTATGTTGGAAGATTTGTAGAGAAAGTTATGTATATATGTTGGAAGATTTGTAGAGAAAGTTATGTATATATGTTGGAAGATTTGTAGAGAAAGTTATGTATATATGTTGGAAGATTTGTAGAGAAAGTTATGTATATATGTTGGAAGATTTGTAGAGAAAGTTATGTATATATGTTGGAAGATTTGTAGAGAAAGTTATGTATGTGTGGCACAAGATTTGCATAGAAAGATTATGAAAGTCAAATGATAAAGAAGGATCAGACAAGAAAAAGTCAGCAAGTGATAAAAATTAGTCAAGTGATAAAGAAAAATCAATCGAGTGACCAAAGAAAATTGATCAGATGATAAAAAAAAGATAAGAGAAACGATCAAGAAAAGCTGGTTAAGAAAAGCAGATAACCAGTACATGCTTGATGAGTAAGACTTATCCTTATCACCAGAAAAAAGATAAGACAGGCTCATGAAGAATGTATTTGAATTTTTGTCTTCATTATGAAGAAATTCTGTCATTAACTGATTTCTAAGGTGGAGAAACTAAAACTGTGTGCAGAATAACTTTAGGGTGGGGGGGGGGGGAGGGGGAGGGATGAGTAGGTTGTGGGGGAGAAAGGTAGGATAGATCATAGTTTCCTCTAATCTGGAAGAATTTGAAGAAATATAAGTATATATGTTGTATAAAAAGAGTAATCAAAGAAATAGATATTTACATTGTTTGTTATTACTGTTGTTATTATTATTATTGTTGCTGTTCTGAAAATCCAATGACGTGAGAGAGCTTGGGAACATACAAAGGAGAAAACTCAAGATAAAGAAGTAATCAGCTTTGGTAATAAAATGTTAACTTAAACATATCCCACTCAGCAAGATGAGTGATAGTGGATCTTCTATCTAATATATACTTTTATTAAAAAAATTGTTTAAAATCTGTTTGAACATGTTCAGTGTGTGTATATCTGAGCATGCAGTGCAGAGAACTTTTCTTTTCTTTGTTTAGGGTCCAGATGGTATCAAGGGAGAGCCAGGGAGGGATGGTGCTAAGGGAGAGCCTGCAGTGTCTCGACTTATTAATGGACCACAAGGTAAATTCACTGAGTGACATCTTTCAGTGGCTTTATTATCTTCCTTTATATTGCTAGCCATTAGTAGCTACTTCTTCTTCTATGTTTGAGGTCGTTGGTCACTTCAGATCCTGATCCCTGTCTACATGGCAATGCCCGCAGTCCTCTCCAGATCCTGATAGGAGCCCCAAAGGTTTTGCCCCAAGCTTGTGTCCTCTGGCCATGTCTCACGCCTCAGGTCTGCATTAGTAGCAGTATCTTTTTAGATCTTGTTTTTGATATTCCTTCATTTTTTTCTGTTAATATGAGCATAAGCTTATAACCATAGTAGTGACTTTTATCTGATTTATTTTCCTTTCTTGTTCTGACAGATATGTGCACATCATATTTTATGCTGACAGATATGTGCACATCATATTTTATGCTGACAGATATGTGCACATCATATTTTATGCTGACAGATATGTGCACATCATATTTTATGCTGGCAGATGTGTGTACATCATAATTTATGCTTAAAGATATTTTACATTTTAGGAGGTAGATGAAAATATATGTAAATTTAAAAAAATATTAATGGCAGTGAAATAATTAAAAACAAATATTTTGGCAAAATATCATCATCAAAGACAACAGAACAGACAAGAACAGTAGATAAATACGTGAATAGAAAATTTATCTGTCACAGGCCAACTTTAAGTGAGAATTTTTCCATTTTCATTAGCAATTTTCATGACACAGATGTGTCTGGTACCAATTTTTATAGTTAAATGACTGAGGTGCCTTGAGAGCAGATCTCCATCATACACTTTTTCATAAGAGGCCGTGCCACTAGCAGCCGGAAGAAAATTAGTGGACATTTTTAACAAAGAATATTCTGGGTCAGTGCACTAAAGCTGTGGTCAGTGAAAGTTGAAATCTTTTAAAAAGTTAACTTTTCCTATCATGGGCCATATAAATGGCTTTAAACAAAAAATTACAATGGAGAAAATATTGCCTCTACATGGTTTTATTCTGGTGTTTGGATATTTAAAAGTTAATGCAATGCAACTTTCATGCATACATCACGTCCTCTCCTGGGAAAAATAATGTATAAACTATGAAAAAAAGTAGGAACTGTGACATTTCGGCATTAACCTTAATCATACAAACATAAACAGGATGAAGAAATAGAGAGATGAGATAAAGTATAGAATCACATTAATCCTATGTTACAGAAATAATAAATAAATGAAATTAATGAACACTTAGCTCAGTCTTGGAAGAACACAAGTAAGCATTGTCAATACAATATATTGTATACATTGTATAGGTGTCTACTTATACATTAATTATTGTGTGTTACTGGTAAAAATAAATGCATTTATTTGAAAGTTGTTTGTATGAACTTAGGACTTTTCATCTGGGTAAGGTAAGCATTCAAAATAAAAGACGGAATGAAAGTTATTTAGTAACAAAGAACATAGCTGTGACCAATTTTATTGCTGCTCTTTTTATGTTGTTCTTTTAACGGATTTATTTCGTGACTTTTTGTGAAAGTGCCGGTAGTTTTGATGTTTATCATATTTTTTAAAGGTGAATTGTTTTCTCATTCTTATCTCACTCTCCAGGTTACAAAGGAGAGGTTGGTCTGACTGGCTTCCCAGGAGAACCTGGAAGAGTTGGGCCTCCAAATGCACCCAAAGAGCTGGAATTGCCAGGTTGAGAAACATTAATGTAAGATATAATCAAATGATCTCAGATCAGTTTTTTATAGTGAGGAAAAGTAATCTCTCTCTCTCTGAACCTTAAGTGCCCAGGGCACATGGGGCTTCCGCAAGGGTTTTGCACAAATGCCTGTCCTTCGCCTTTTTTTCTGCTCTTGCCCAGGTGAGCCCTCTATTGCTCAACATCCTTTCTGTTGTTCTTCTCCATGTCTCTTTTGGTCTACCCTTACTTCTGCTCCCCTGTGGTGTCCATCTTAGTGCTATTTTTGGTAGTGAGTTGTCAGTCATTCGGAGCACATGTCCCAACCATCGCCATCGTCTTTCCTCAATAATTGTTGTCAGTGGTTTCATCTGCATTTCTGCTAATAAGATGTTATTTCTTATGGTGTTTGGCCAAAATATTTTTCTAATTCTATGTAAACATTTAGTCTGGAAAGAATTCAACTTGTTTTCTATGGTTTTGGTGATTTTCCAGCATTCACTTCCATAGAGTAGTACACTTAGAACATTACTCTTAAATATCCTGATTTTTATATTTATGCTTAGTTTATTTGATTTCCATATATTCTGCAGCATTGCAAAAGCCTGGTTTGCTCTAGTAAGTCTGCTGTTGATGTCCTCTGTGCTGTCTCCATTTTCTACTACTCTGCTGCCAAGGTACACAAATTCGTTGACCTCCTCCACTAACTTGTTATCTACTCTGAGTACATTTCTGTTGTTCACATTTTGCTTCATTAACTTTGTCTTTCCTACATTGATCTTTAGTCCTATGTTGTTTGCATTCTGAGTTAGCTTGTTTATTTTATCTTGCATATCTTTGTGACTGCTTGATAATAGACAAATGTCGTCCGCAAAGTCAAGGTCCTCCAGCACTGTGTCAAGGGTCCATTGTAATCCTCTGCATTTGTCTGATGTTGCCTCCTTCATTAACCAGTCTACTGCCAAGATAAATAATGTTGGTGATAGTACACATCCCTGTTTCACTCCTGTTTGTACCCTAAAGCTGCTGGAGGTATGTTCTCCACAGATAACTTTGCACTGAAAACCCTCGTATAGGGCTTTGATTACATTTACTATTTATGGGGGAGGCCATGCCATCTTAGGATTTTCCACAGTGCATCTCTGTTGACACTGTCAAAGGCTTTCTCAAAATCTATGAATAATGCATATGTTGTACTATGCCACTCATTTGCCTGTTCTAATATTTGTCTAAGTACAAATATGTGGTCTATGCATGATCTTCCTTTCCTAAATCCTGCCTGCTCTTTCCGAAGTTTTTCCTCAAGTGTTGGTACAATTCTGTTGATGATTATTCTGCAAAATACTTTACTGGTGAGTGGCAGTAGGGTAATGCCTCTCCAGTTCCCGCAATCTCTGAGGTCACCCTTCTTTGGTAGTTTTACTATAAGACCAGTTTTCCACTCCTCTGGGGCTTTTTCTAAATCCCAAATTTGTTGTAATATCTGGCAAAGTTGTTTTGGTGTTTCTGTTTCTTCTGCTTTCAACATCTCAGCAGTCACTTCATCTTCACCTGGTGCCCTGTCTGATTTTAGCTTCTTTATCGCCTCCTTTACTTCATTTATTGTTATTGGTCCTGTATTGATGTTTAGTTCCGTTTTTGCTTCAGGTATGTCTATTGTTTGTGCTCCTTGTGTTCTGTTTAGTAGGGTATTAAAATGTTCCCTCCATCTTTCAATTTTTTCTCTTTCTCCACTGACCAGTTGTCCATTTTGTGTTCTTACTGCACTTTCACATCTTGTGTTGAAGTTACCTGTCATCTGCTTTGTGATTTTATATATGGTTTTCATGTCATTTGTATATGCTGCTTTCTCTGCTGTTTCTGCTAAGTTGTCATAATATTGACGTTTATCTTGATGGCATGATTCCTTCACTTCTTTGTCTTTTTGTGCATAATTACTTAAAACTCGTTCTTTAAGCCGTTGTGATTTGGTGTTCAGTAATTTTCCCTTGATTTCTTTTCTTTGCTCTATCTTTTCCCATGTGGTCTCGCTTATCCATTCCTCTTTTCTCCTTTTCCGATATCCCAGCACCTCTTTTGCTGTTTCCTGTAGTGTTTTATTGAACTCTAATATGGACATTTCTGCTTCGTCTTGTAGGACACTGAAGCGGTTCTTAAGTACTATTGAGAATTCATTTCTTGTTTGCTGGTCTATCAGTTTTCTTGTATCAAAATGTAACTTTCTGTGTTCTCCGATTTTGGCTTTCCTTAATTTTAGTTTTATTTTTGCTACCAGAAGGTTGTGATCACTTCCTACATCTGCTCCTTTCCTTACTCGCACATCTTGTAGTGACCGTTTCCACTTGTTGTTAATTAGTATGTGATCAATTTGGTTTTCTGTGGTTTTATCTGGTGACCTCCAAGTCACCTTATGGATGTTTTTGTGTTGGAAAACTGTCCCTCCGATGGTCATCATGTTTTCTTCACAGAAACTGCACAGTCTTTCTCCATTTTCATTTATTTCTCCGATTCCTTCTCTTCCCATGATTCTTCTTCTATCTTCATTTCCTTCACCTACTTTTGCATTGAAGTCGCCCAAGATGAGTAGCATATCATGCTTGGGTATTGTTTCTACTGTTGCTTGGAGGCTGTTGTAAAAATCTTCTTTTAATTCCTCTTCAGCTGCTTCTGTTGGTGCATAACAAACTATAATAGACAGCTTCGTGAATCTTGAGTTGAACCGTGCATATAATAATCTCTCATTTATTGGGATCCATTTCAGCAATGCTCTTGATGCTTCTTTTGTTATAATCAATGCTACTCCTCCTTCATGAAGATCTTCTTTACCTGACCATATTATTGTATCTTCTGTGTGCTGTGTTGTTAATTTCCTTCTGCCTTGTCCTGTCCATCTTGCTTCTTGTATTCCTAGTATGTCTAGTTTATATCTGTGCATTTCCTTGATGGTTTGTGCTAGTTTTCCAGTCTGGTTTAGTGTTCTTACATTCCAGCTGCCTATTTGCATCTTATGTTTCGGTTCCAGGAGGTCTGCAGTCGGGCTGGGGACTTCCAGTGGCTGGCTTTCATCCACAACCTTCATGGGCTCAGTTTCCTGATACGCATTTCTCCTTCCACCTGCATTTGCTTTTTCCCTTGCTTCCGTTTCTGTAGCAGTCTGATAGTTTTTTTACCAGATAGGGTTGCTGGCCCTATGCTGAACCCTCCTTAGTCGCCTTTTACGATCATGCATGGTAGGGTACAGTGGTCCTATTCTTTGCAGATCCCGGGTACCACACGAGGGGAGGAAAAGTAATAATTAAAAATTATTTATGGGGAAAAAATATCGTAATTTTAACACTGTTAAAAATACAGTAGAAAATACCTACAGGCTTTTATATGGAAAGATAATGATATTATCATTAAGACTAACAAGAAATCACATCTTTGTAAAGTAGTAATGGTGATAAGGCACAATGACTTCCATTAGATAGAAGTCTTGTTATGGAAAAACTTAAATTTTTACTGAAGGCAGTTACTTAGAGATGGGAGTTGCTACTTTATCAGGGCTTGCTACTTTATCAGGGCTTGCCACTTTATCAGGGCTTGCTACTTTATCAGGGCTTGCCACTCTATAAGGGCTTGCTACTTTATCAGGGCTTGCCACTTTATCAGGGCTTGCTACTTTATCAGGGCTTGCCACTCTATAAGGGCTTGCTACTTTATCAGGGCTTGCCACTTTATCAGGGCTTGCTACTTTATCAGTTCTTGCCACTTTATCAGGGCTTGCCACTTTATCAGGGCTTGCTACTTTATCAGGGCTTGCTACTTTATCAGGGCTTGCCACTTTATCAGGGCTTGCCACTCTATAAGGGCTTGCTACTTTATCAGGGCTTGCCACTCTATAAGGGCTTGCCACTTTATCAGGGCTTGCTACTTTATCAGGGCTTGCCACTCTATAAGGGCTTGCCACTTTATCAGGGCTTGCCACTTTATCAGGGCTTGCTACTTTATCAGGGCTTGCCACTCTATAAGGGCTTGCCACTTTATCAGGGCTTGCTACTTTATCAGGGCTTGCCACTCTATAAGGGCTTGCCACTTTATTAGGGCTTGCTACTTTATCAGGGCTTGCTACTTTATCAGGGCTTGCTACTTCATCAGGGCTTGCCACTTTATAAGGGCTTGCTACTCTATAAGGGCTTGCCACTTTATCAGGGCTTGCTACTTTATCAGGGCTTGCTACTTTATCAGGGCTTGCTACTTTATCAGGGCTTGCCACTTTATCAGGGCTTGCCACTTTATCAGGGCTTGCTATTTTATCAGGGCTTGCCACTTTATCAGGGCTTGCTACTTTATCAGGGCTTGCCACTTTATCAGGGCTTGCTACTTTATCAGGGCTTGCCACTCTATAAGGGCTTGCCACTTTATCAGGGCTTGCTACTTTATCAGGGCTTGCCACTCTATAAGGGCTTGCTACTTTATCAGGGCTTGCCACTTTATCAGGGCTTGCTACTTTATCAGTTCTTGCCACTTTATCAGGGCTTGCCACTTTATCAGGGCTTGCTACTTTATCAGGGCTTGCTACTTTATCAGGGCTTGCCACTTTATCAGGGCTTGCCACTCTATAAGGGCTTGCTACTTTATCAGGGCTTGCCACTCTATAAGGGCTTGCCACTTTATCAGGGCTTGCTACTTTATCAGGGCTTGCCACTCTATAAGGGCTTGCCACTTTATCAGGGCTTGCCACTTTATCAGGGCTTGCTACTTTATCAGGGCTTGCCACTCTATAAGGGCTTGCCACTTTATCAGGGCTTGCTACTTTATCAGGGCTTGCCACTCTATAAGGGCTTGCCACTTTATTAGGGCTTGCTACTTTATCAGGGCTTGCTACTTTATCAGGGCTTGCTACTTCATCAGGGCTTGCCACTTTATAAGGGCTTGCTACTCTATAAGGGCTTGCCACTTTATCAGGGCTTGCTACTTTATCAGGGCTTGCTACTTTATCAGGGCTTGCTACTTTATCAGGGCTTGCCACTTTATCAGGGCTTGCCACTTTATCAGGGCTTGCTACTTTATCAGGGCTTGCCACTTTATCAGGGCTTGCTACTTTATCAGGGCTTGCCACTTTATCAGGGCTTGCTACTTTATCAGGGCTTGCCACTCTATAAGGGCTTGCCACTTTATCAGGGCTTGCTACTTTATCAGGGCTTGCTACTTTGAAAGGAACTCACCTTAAAAGTGGAAACTTCATGGATTGTAAATTTGTTAGCTTTATAGGCAGTGGCACACTTAGTCTGAAAAAATGGAATACATTTGGCTCTCCATATTCATGGATTCAATCAACTATGAATGAAAAATATTTGAAAAAGAATGCAGAAAGTTACAAAAAGCAGAAGTTCACTAACTGAGCATTATGTTGAATCCACATGAAAGAAGTGATGCGTTGGCATACTGTAGTATCTAGCTGTTTCACAGATCTTCAAATCTTTCTCCAGCACTCATTGTTTGAGCATTGTTCATCTCACATCTCATTTGTTTGCTGTCTGTATTGTGTCTCACATCTCATTTGTTTGCTGTCTGTATTGTGTCTCACATCTCATGTTTGCTGTCTGTTTTGTGTGTGCCCTTTGTTTCTGTGAAAAAAGGCTCCTAAAAAGCAAATAAGTGGTCAAAGCAATCTCTTAAAGACTAAGCAGGAGAGTAAGGTCCCATCTCTTAATGAGAAAATAAAAATCTTAGGTGTTCTGAAAAGTGGTATGTTGCTTGCTGAAGTGGGCCATAAGTTTGGAAAGAACTAATGAAGGATTCAAACAATAAAGCAGAAGTTAGTGGTGCCGCTATGGCAGCCTCTCTGTGATAAAGTGCTTGCAGAGGCTGAAACAGCTTCAAGTGTGGGGCTAGAGGACATTTCACAGAAGAGTATCTCTGTTGATGGCAAAATTATACATGAAAAAGCAGTTAGCCCCCATGACCAGTAGTGTGAGAGGGTTGAGGAGAGCACAAGTGTAAGGCTAGTAAAGGATGGCTGGCTAGCTGTGTAAAGTGCTAAGGCCTCAAGAACTTGAAGATCACAGGAGAATCAGTATTGACTGACGTCCAAGCATCAGCGTTGCCAGAAGAGCTGAAGAAACTCATAGAAGTCTTCATTTGAGATGAAACAGGCTTGTTGTGGAGGAAGATGGCCAATCATATTTGCATCCATACAAGAGTGCCGAGCAGGCTTCAGGCCCAAGGCCGTGAAAGATCATCTTCTTTCTGGTGCTCTGTTGCAGTACAACAGGTCACATAATCAAGCCAGTCTCTGCCTTCCAAGCAAACAATCCTTGGGGCTTTAAGAACAAAAATAAAGTAGCTGACATGAGTCTACCTAGTGAAAGATTCTAGTTCACTAACGCCGGAAGGTCCTAGCTGACATGAGTCTACCTAGTGAAAGATTCTAGTTCACTGACACTGGAAGGTCCTAGCTGACACAAGTCTACCTAGTGAAAGATTCTAGTCCACTGACGCTGGAAGGTCCTAGCTGACACGAGTCTACCTAGTGAAAGATTCTAGTCCACTGACACTGGAAGGTCCTAGCTGACATGAGTCTACCTAGTGAAAGATTCTAGTTCACTGACGCTGGAAGGTCCTAGCTGACATGAGTCTACCTAGTGAAAGATTCTAGTCCACTGACGCTGGAAGGTCCTAGCTGACATGAGTCTACCTAGTGAAAGATTCTAGTCCACTGACGCTGGCAGGTCCTAGCTGACACAAGTCTACCTAGTGAAAGATTCTAGTTCACTGACACTGGAAGGTCCTAGCTGACACAAGTCTACCTAGTGAAAGATTCTAGTCCACTGACACTGGAAGGTCCTAGCTGACACAAGTCTACCTAGTGAAAGATTCTAGTTCACTGACGCTGGAAGGTCCTAGCTGACATGAGTCTACCTAGTGAAAGATTCTAGTCCACTGACACTGGAAGGTCCTAGCTGACATGAGTCTACCTAGTGAAAGATTCTAGTTCACTGACACTAGAAGGTCCTGGATTTAATTCCCCATTGTGGTGAAATTTTTCTAAGATCAGCTGACACTAATCTAGAAGGAGGGATGCAAACAGGTGCTGACCTCCCTGCATTAAATGCTGTGGCTTAGAAATGAGAAGACATTAGCATTTGACATTTCTAAAGTATGCAGATCCCACAGGTCATAATCAGATATAATTTATCAAGCACTTAGATAAAGTCACCAACCATATTGCATTATTTTGGGCTGTCCTGTATTTTAAGGATTATTCCCAGGAATTGAATTACTTTGACTAATTGTCTCCAGTTCTAAAGCATGTGTCCCATATTCTCATCTTTGGTCAGTGCATGTTCAGAAATACCTGAATTTGTTTAATTATCTTAGTGGAGATGTTTTTAGTTTGAGGAAAATTCACTCCGTGAAAACAGTGACACTTACGGTTTGTTGGTAGATAAGTGAGTAGATTTATAAACCTAGCTTACTGATTAAAATTTGGGGTTAAAATGTAAATTTATAACAGCAGCAGCAACACACACACAAAACATGCCCATATACCCTCTTCTCCCCGAACAAACACACATGACTGAGAATCCTGTACTGGTCAGCCTGACTTAGTAGTTGATTTTTCAGATACAAGATTTAAAGATTGTACAGATACAAGATTTAAAGATTTCACAGATATTATTACATATTACGTAGTTTACAGACTGAAGGTTTTCTGTGAGCTCACATTGTAATATGGTTTAATTTTCCTTGACAAAGGCTGCTTTATAACTTAATACATATGCGAATGAATTTACTACGTAACAGGGATTTAGGGGACTACCTGGAATTGATGGCCGTCCAGGTATACCTGGAGAACCTGGACGTAAAGGAGAGAGGGGTGACTCCGGCTACAGCATACCTGGAGAGAAGGGAGACCCCGGTGATGTTGGTACAAATGGCTTCCCTGGCTTGCCAGGAACTCCAGGAGACAAAGGCTTTCCAGGTTTCTTATGTTGCACACACACATACTACACTGCATACACACATATTATGTTACATACACACATATAACATTACACACATATTATTTTACATACACACTACACTGCATACACACATATTATGTTACATACACACATATTACATTACACACATATGTTATGATACATGCACATACAGACAAACTGAAGACATTATTATTATTATTATTAAAGTGACCTGGTTTGCTGAGTGGTTAGACACTTCGTTTACTAATCCGTGATACTGAGTTCAAATCTCAGCAGTAGGATTTTTTTTTTTTCTGGTACATACCAAAAACCCCTGTGTTCCACCCAGCCTCTAAAAATGGATATTGGAGAAATCTGAGAAGGTAAAAGTCACCAGGCATGATACTGACTATATCACACTTTCATGTGCCCAAGGTCATGGAAAATGCAGGCCTAAAACTGTATCCCCGATATGCCTTGACATGGAAATGGGAATTTTACCTTTACCTTAATGTGCCAATAGTTGTACATGTACTGTAAAGATAGAAACAGCTTAATTCTTGAATAAATTGACATTTTGATGTACAATTATTTTTACAGTTGGAATATATAGGACAGAAAAAAAAAGATAGAGCGACAAAGAAGATTACAAAGCAAGAGAACATGAATAGAAAACATATACTAGTCAAAGAATGAAAAGAATCTGTGGGGAAGGGTTGGGCAGGGAAGAGGAGAATCACTTTTGTGTTGTGGAAAGTTACCCCTCTCTGCCTTCCTCTCTCTCTGTGTATCCTCCTCCCACATACAAACACTTTTGCTCTCTCTCTCTCTTTCTATCTTTCCTCTCTTTCTTTGCACAAGTGTCTTGTGTGCAGGCATGTCAGAATGATTACCTTTTTTATTTGTGTTGTGGAAAGTTATCCCTCTCTGCTTTCCTCTCTTCCTCTCTCTCTCTCTCTCTGTGTACCTTCCCCCCTCCCCCACATACACACACTCTTACTCTCTGTCTTTCTATCCTCCCTCTCTTTTTTCTATACATGTGTCTTGTGTATACAAGGTAGGTCAGAATGATTATTTCTTTTTTAAAAAAATCTGGTTTCCAGGAAATGCGACTGTAGGAGTGAAGGGAGTCAAAGGTGATAAAGGTTTTGATGGAATGCCTGGACGCCCAGGGGTTAAAGGTCAAAGAGGGTTACCTGGACCCAAAGGTAATTTCTTTTATATATATATCGTACATCTTACATCCTTCCCATGCCACTAAACATCACATAGGGCGTGCATGGTAGTTTGTCAAGTTTTCCTGTTTTCAGCGAGCTTTTCAACCTCATCAAGAGATTTTACACCTACTAGTTTCTGTCTATCTATCTATGCCTCTGACCCCTCGTGGAGCATAGGCCGCCAACAAGAGCTCGCCAGGCAGTTCGGTCCTGGGCCACTCTTTCCAACTGTCTTCATGTCTGGTTCATTATTTTGATGTCTGTGTCCAAACTTTGGCGCCAGGAGTTCCTTGGTCTCCCTCTCCTCCTTTTACCCTGTGGGTTCCATGTTAGGGCTTGCCTTGTAGTGCTGGATGTGGATTTCTGTAGGGTGTGTCCGAAGACACCATTAAGGGAGGCCAAACTAGTAGGTTTTTAAAAAAAAAAAAACCTACTAGTTTGGCCTCTCTTAATAGTGTCTTCTTTTAGAGTTTCATGTGGATGACCTCTTTTCCTTCAGCCTATAGTGTTCCACTTGATAGCTTGTTTTGTGATTCTCTGATTGTTTCTTCTCATCATGTGACTGATATATGTCTTTGAAGGTCAAAGCTGCTTTTGCAATTCTAAATATAGCTTCCATTCTTTGTGTCGCCATCCTGGTCTATGTAGTTGCCGAGGTATGCAAATTGGTTTACTTCTTCAACAACTGTTCCTTCTATGTATATTTTTCCTTCTTGATTAATGGGAAGTTTAATTATTTTTATTTTTTCCTTGCTAATTTCAAGTCCTATTTTACTAGCCAGTGAAGACAGGATATCTGTTTTATCTTGCACTGAATTCACATTGTTACTGATAAGAGTTATGTCATCAGCAAAATCAAGATCTTCTAGTTGGGTCCCATGTACCCAATCAATGCCCGTTTTATGTGTGCAAATTTTTTTCATTATGAAGTCTATGGGAATTCCATAAAGCAAGGGAGATAATATACATCCTTGTTTCATACCTGTTTCAATCTGGAACAGTTCACTCATTCCTTCTTCTGTGTTGACTACACAAACATATCCGTTGTAGAAGTCCTTAATGATGTTGACAGTTTTAGCCTTAAAATTATCCACAATGAATCTCTTTGTATGCTATCAAATGCCTTTTTAAAGTATTTAAGGTTCAGTATTAATGGTTTCTGCTTTTCAATATGTTATTCAAGTATTATTCTTAGTGTAAAGATCTGGTCGAGACAGCTTCTCCCTTTTCAAAAAGAAATGTTTGTGTGTGTGTGTGTGTGTGTGTGTGTGTGTATGTGACATTCTTTTTTGACATAATAAGAATTCATTTTCACTTTTGAAACTTTATACCAAATTGTTAGTTTTTAAGAAGATACGTCACTTTGTTTTTCTTAATAATTATTTTCATTTGTCTTTGTACATGAAAATGTTTTTTTAAAGTGCATTTTTTTTGGTCTGCTCATAGGTGCATATGGACCTGAAGGTTTGCCAGGGCTACCAGGTGTGAAGGGTGAGCCTGGAGAATTTGGCCTACCTGGTCTGGATGGAGTTAGAGGTAGGCTCAGACTTAAAATTATTGTTTTTCCTGTCTTTAGGATTATATTTTAGCATTGTCATTATATATATATATTATATATATATATATATATATATATATATATAATATGATTTATAAATGTATAATAATAATGCAGATCATATGAATATGACAGCAGCATGTGAAGGAGAAAAGCTGGAAATTCAGTTCAAAGAAACTTTAAGTGTCCTAGCTAAAACTAGAAAGTCAGTTCAAAGAAACTATAAGTGTCCTAGCTAAAACTGGACTTACTTGCCTGATGAAGATTTGATCAAATTTCCAGTTTTTCTCCTTTCAAGAGCTCGAAAATTTGCAGCGTAATGAACTTTTATCTGCCTCCAAATTATAAAAAACATAATTTTCTTGGTAGTAATATTTTGGCATTTTATAATTCCTTATTACATTTACTATGAAATCACAACTAAAAAAAAGCAAAAGAGAAAAAGAACGAGGAAAGATGCAAAGAAATTAGTAACCGAAACAAAACAAATTAATATTTTTAAATTCAGGTGTTCCTGGACCAAAGGGTGAGAGAGGCTTACCTGGTTTTCCTGGTATGCCCGGTCAAAATGGCATAAAGGGTGACAGTGGCCTTTCTGGTCTGCCTGGAGAGGATGGTAAGCAGCAAAACTGACTGTTGGGTCCGCCTTGACCTGTCTTCTCCATTTTGTCAGCTCACCATTTCTTTATATATTCATTAAAATGAATCTTTTCCATTCTGTCACCATGAAATTCAATATTTCTTTTACTTTTGTCTTTCTTTCTGTACTCAGCTTTTGTCAAAATGATATTTATATAAAAATGACAGAATATAGATAAAATATCTTTGTGTAGTACTGCAGCAACTGGTTGTTTTCCTTTCTGTATTTGTTCTTTTGTCATTTCTCTAGTCCCTGAATAAAGAATTTTGCTAAAATATTGCTTCTATTGTTTTCTTTAAACTGCTTATTTTATCATCATGTCACATTTTATCATTTTGTCTTATATGAAGCTTTAACATATTTCTTTATCCAGCAGATGAGAAAAGTCCCCTTGCCAAAAAAAAAAAAAAATTCTGTATTCTCTTGTACATCCTTACTATAATAATTGTACACTTTTATATATTGTTCATTGGCAAAGATGTTCAAATAATCAAGGTGAATAAAGATGTATGGTCCAGTTTTACAAAGTGGCAGAAGGAGGGAGTAAAATGAAAAAAAAAATGAATTGAAAGTATGAGAGTAAGATGAGAATGTATAAATGACAAAACATACAATATCCAATATTTCGGCATGAGCCTTTTTTGAGGATTACATACACAAACAAAACAACATATAACTTATCTGAGTGCCATCCTCCTGAATAGGAAACAACACAATAATGTGCAGTCGCCATCCCTTTTATCTGTCACGAAGATGTTCAGATTTGCACTTTTTAATGACGGTATTTTTTTTTCTTCTCAATGAAATATCTTCAGTCTCCTCAAGCAAAGCACTCTACAAGGTGACAATTAAGGAATGAGACTAATTACATAAAAAATAAAATAAACAACTGTTGAATATTTAACTTGTATGTTATTCAAAGTAAGCCCCTTGTGTATTGATACAGCAAGTGGCATGATCTAGCAAAAACTGGAACGATCTCTGCAGTTCTTCTGGTGGTGTGGCCCTTAAAACTCTTCCCGTGCCATAGGAAGAATATGTAGACATTCCATTTGTGCCTGAGTAAAAGCGTGGGTCTTGATATGTATAGCCGTATATTAGTAAAAATGAATGAAATACAGTATTTCCATGTTAAAAGTGTACTATTATATGTTTCAAAATAACTAAATATGTATGAACATTTCATAAATGTAGTTTGTTTTTTTAAATGAAAAATGAAGTAATGTGATGTTTTTAGACAATGATTGTGTCCAACTTACCATCAGCTAGGTCTAGATACTTACCATCTGAGATGTCTAGATCTCTACCTATCGGTCTTGTCTTGTGATGATGTGTGCCATTCTCACTAAAATAATGTCTGAAATAACCTTCTAACTACTTATCCAGTCCATCTAATATGTTTAGATCTAGTTGGGATACATTCAAGAACAGTTGTCTGGTCACAGAGTATGTCCATATCCCTATCTACATCACCAAAACCTGACAGTAATCGATGAAAACTCTGATTTTCTCCCTCGTTACTAAGCACACGTCGGCCATGATGAAAAGGGTCACCAGACATGTGCAAATAAAACGTGTACAATCTAAAAGTTACACCGTTTTTGTAGAAACGAAGCATGTATCATTATAGTATCACAAGGCACTCAAGTGAGAAATCAGAATTGTTTCTGTGATAACACAAGGCACGGGAAGAGAAACTCGATGTTATGGCCCTTTGGATGTCATCATTATAATTAAAGAAGCGTCCTTTCAATGGTAACTTTAATTTTTGGAACAGAAAATAATCGCAGGGAGACAAATCTGGGGAATAAGGTGGATGGTTGAGAACACTCACTTGATTTTGGGCCAAAAATTCCTATGTAACTACCGCATGGTGAGCCAGTGCATTATCATTAAGAAGGAAAAACTGCCAGGTGTTCTACTTGTACTTGTATGAACTCCATGTTACTGCGAGCTGTTGTTCTTTGCAGCCAATGCTGTAGAGATGTTGAGGCACAGCATTGTATCGGCGTGGGAGTGAGTTATAGCAGCTACTTTTTCAGTCCCAGAGTACAACTAAAAAGCAGGGGGTGTGCAATGCTTCTTTAGTAGACTCCACCACCATGGGAACTATGGCAATCCCTACCCCGGTAGCCAGGCTATGCCTGCTACTTGGGGTACCATGGAGAGGTGGGACAGGGACTTGGTCTGCTATGGGTCACTAACCCTGATACTGGCATGTCAGCTATGGGTCACTAATCCTGATGCTGGCATATCAGCTATGGGTCACTGACCCTGACCCTGGCATATCAGCTATGGGTTGCTAACCCTGATGCTGGCATATCAGCTGTGGGTCACTGAAATTGGGCGTCCATGTCTAGTTGCATTTATAATCGTTTCCACACCACTTTTGAATTGTGAATACCACCTGAATATCTGTGCACGAGATAAACAGTTATCCCCATAAACTTGTCCATCAATTCAACTGTCTCAATGGCACTTTTTCCAAGTTTTAAACAGAATTTAATGTTAGCTTTCTGCTCCATGCTGATTACGTAGCAATGCACCTCTGACTAGGTCAACAAAATGGTGGCTTGTTTGTCGTCTGTTTATCGGGCGGCGATGAGAAGTTGCCAGATCATAGCATTTTCGTCTTGGCCATAATAAAATCAGTCTCATTACTTAATTGTCAACCATTGTATGAATTGACAGTATTTTTTTTTGTCTGAATTTCTTGTTTTCATTTTACACACAAATATTCATGGGTATCTGGTATGCGGATAGACAATCTTTGTTTTATGAAGCAGTTCCATTACATGAGTATGAGATGCTAAGATTTAAGCTGGACTGACTGAAACAGAAGTGGAATATGGTTAGAACCTGGTGCTCTGATACTGAAGATCCTGTTTGATATTTAGTTGCGCTACAGTTTTCAGTGCTTGTACCCCCCCCCCCCCCCACCTTCTCTGGGACATAAGCCATAGACAATTTTTGTTTTTGACCTTGTTCTTCAAGTCAGTGCATGTAAGTCTCTCTGATTTTAGAACCTTCTTTGGATCCCTTTTCCATGTATTTGGTTATGTATTCCTCATGTCACCTTGGCCTTTCCTGTTTTTGTTTCTCTTGAGGGTTCTATTTCTTGTCTTGCTATACTGTCTCTCTACTTGCTTGATGTGTGTTCTGTCCACTTCCATTTTCTAGCTGTGATCTGTACTTTTCATGTTTTTTACGTCTCTAAATTTTTAAATTTACTCCTTGTCCTACCATTAAATCTTAACTACAGTTTTAGTGTTGAATTAATTTCTATTTATGTGATTTAAACCATTTTTTAGTTAAGTGTTGTAGAAAATCTATTGTTTAAACATTAAAGTTCCTTCATCGTCCAAGCACCTGGAAATGTTGAATTTCTTGTGCTACCTGATAAGAACTGAACTTTTCTTTGTTGTTTATTGTTCTGCTGAATAAAATATATACCTGTTGTGATTATAAATATGAAAAACATTATTTCATATCATTTTGGGTTTAAGTTTACTCACAATGTAGATTAAATTTTATTTTACAGGTCGTATAGGTGACCGTGGACCACCTGGTCCAAGTATCCAAGGTCCTAAAGGTGACCGTGGATTCCCAGGTTTACCTGGTTCAAATGGTTTACCTGGCCTAAGAGGAGCTGAAGGTAAGAAGGTTGAAGCTTTACACGTCCAAGTTTAGATTTGAAAATAAGTGATAATGTTAGATTTTAGTTATATTTCTTGAGTCCACAGAGTATTTTAACCACTATATTGAAATGAAGGATAGAAATACATTAAAAAAAAAAAATTTCTGAAAAACATTTCTTTATGTAAAATTTATATACATTTGTTTTATTGTTCACTGTTTGAGGTGCCAGATTAATTTGCAATTTAAATTTTTTTTTAAACTGAAATATTGCTTATTAAATAATCCAAAACTGTTGAGAGATCAATTTAGAAAGGTAGATGGGACTCATCTTTGATTTCTTGACTGTTTATTTTTTAAATGATATTTTGGAAACAAAATGCTAATATTTGTCATTTGTGTGGGAAAAGACTTATTCTTGCTTTTCTGCATAGAAATATTTTTATGGCTTTATTTTTTGTCATATGTCAAAGGTATCTTAGCCAAATATTCAAAGTTTTCTCTCATATCTAGTTCACATCAGAAGCAAGTTTAATATCTTTTTAGAGATAAAAAAAAAATTGGGTTAATTTATCGATTGTGCATTTAAACAATATTTACAAATTTGACATAGCTGTGAGAAAACATGAGAGGAAAAAAAGAACAAATATAACTGTATTAGAATCTGAATAAATCACCACAACTCTTTCACTACAAAGCAACAGTGCTCAGAGAAATATTTAGGCAAAGTATAAATAAAATAAAGAGTAGCACATCTCTTACTCAAGCCCATTTATAAATTTCCTTCCAGTTTCTCTCTCCCAGAATTAATTAACAAAATTTATTCTGGCAGAATATGGAAATTAATTAGTAGTGAAAGAGTTGAAAGCAAACTAGCAAGAAAAGGTATTGATTATAAATTATTTTTGTCCTGTCTGCAGGTCCTTCTGGTCTCCCAGGACTTCCAGGAGAGAAAGGTTTCGGCGGTGAGCCTGGATCCCCAGGCCTTCCCGGGCGTGATGGGGAACCCGGAGAACCAGGTCCACTTGGACAACCAGGCCCTCGTGGCACAAAAGGCCTGCCAGGCCTTCCAGGGTTAAATGGTGAGTTTACTTACTTCTCCAACAAACTGGATGCTCATAACAAGTAAGAAGATTGATAGTCATTGATCATGATTAAATGGTGAGTTTACTTACTTCTCCAACAAACTGGATGCTCATAACAAGTAAGAAGATTGATAGTCATTGATCATGATTCTTTAGGGTTTATAAGTTTTTTTATTTTCTGCCTTCCTTGATTTTAACCGTTATTTCACATGCTTTAGTTAACTGTAGATCATAAAAGATTCATTATTACAGGTGAACTGGGACCAAAAGGAGAAGCAGGACTACCTGGTTCACCAGGTCTGTCGGGAGGAAAGGGAGAGAAAGGATTACCTGGCCTGCCTGGAATGAATGGTCTTCCAGGATTTGATGGAGCTAAGGGACTCCCCGGACGAAAAGGAGCAGATGGTTTCCCTGGGTTACTTGGTAAGAATGATTTGTGTACAGGTGTCTTCTTTTCATTTGTGATGGCACAGCTTCATAGTCTTATCTGTTCCTTTTCTGTTGCTTTCTTGCATTCAGATCTTTCTTGCATTCAAATCTTTCTTGCATTCAGGTCTTTCTTGCATTCAGATCTTGGCAAGCAACTCATTGTTTTCTACACAGTGAGGGATAGTTAGCAAAAAAACTCATATTTTTTTTTATATAATGCAGTATAGTTAGCAAATCTATTCATATTTTTCTATTCAGTCTGCTGTTGATGTATTTCAGTGTTGAAGCATTGGCTTGATCTATTAGCTTTAACATTTTTCTTTGCTAAGATAAAAACAATTTTTCTATAAAAACATCCTGTTTGCATATTTTCTGTTTCTGAATAGGTCCTAAGGGTGAGCCAGGTGCTGCTGGACTTAGTGGTGAGTCAGGTCGTGTTGGTGAGCCAGGCACACCTGGACTGCCAGGTATGAAAGGTGTTAAGGGTGGGCCTGGTTTCTCTGGAACTCCTGGTTTACCTGGAAATCTTGGTAAGTGACTGAATTCTTTGTTTACTTGAAATATTTCCTATCTGTCGTAGCATGGGAAGGTGTTGCCAGGAGCTCTCTTAGAATAGTTTTTCTTCTGTGCTAAATGTCAGATTATTTGGAACAAAAGTAGGAACAGCTTCATTAGTTAATGAGAACACAGTTGCAATGTTTCAGTTTACACCTTGATCATACAAAAACATACGGGACAAAGAAATAAGAAAAGAAGAGAAATTGTAAATTCACATCAATGATACACAAACATTAATAGAAGAAAAGGGAGTACTTAGTTGTGACTTGCAAGAAGCTGTATCTGAGTGTGTGTGTAATGAAGTTTTTTTATCAGCCGTCTGTTTCTTGACCTGATTCTTTTCAAGTCTTTGTTCTATGAAGGATTTTGATGTATGTTTTCTATATCCAAGCACGCAGAGTGTAACTGCTTTTGTACTGTTTATCATTCAGTTAATCCTTTGATGATTAGGTTTTAAAAAATCAGGAAAAAATTGTCATGACCTCTCTTTTGAAATTTTATTGGTTAACTTTAAATACTACACTTACTGATTTTTTTTTGCTAAAAGCGCATGATGAAAAGTGATGTAAAGTGCTTTCTGAACACTTTTGGAACCACTGTTAAAATGAAACACGTTATAAAGAATATGTCTGCAACGACTGTAAAAATTTACTTTCTTTTAAAGCTAGAAATGTTTTTATCATATCAACTAATTTTGCCTAAAAAGAACTTGATGTCTTCAAGCTGTGCATGTGTTTGGAGCAGAAGAAAAATGTGTACCTCAGGTAAACAAGAAAATGCAGGATTAAAGTAATGGTTTAAGAAACATTTTGAAGGACAGGTCATGCACATTGATTTGACCTGTTTCAACAGGAGCAAAAGGAGAACCTGGACGTCCTGGCTTACGTGGCCTGGACGGAGCACCTGGTGACCCTGGGTTGCCGGGATTTGAGGGTCCCAAAGGTGAACCTGGCCTTCCTGGCCTAGGAGGACAGGATGGACTTCCAGGTATGTGGATATTAGTCATCATACAACTTCTGATGTGCTTAGCTGTTCTTGAAAGTGTTTAGTCACAAGTTAGAAACTGTGAAAAACCTGGATCTTTGATGATGGTCTAAATATGACAGAGCTAACAGATCTGTAAAAACTTGTTTACAGTCAGATACTCAATTTAAATTTCTGTAAGAGATTAAAAGAAACATAGAATGCTAGTACAGCAATAGAAAATATATATTATATATAGAAGCATATATATCCTCATCATCATCATCAGGTGCATGTCGACTGGCGTTGGCTATTATTCTTCTCCAGAGTACATGGTCTTCATGCAGCCCATCAGCTCATTTAATGATCTCCTCTCACACCATCCCATCAGACCATCCAGTATCATTTCTCTTGGTCTTCCTCTTGATCTTCTTCCTTCTATTTTTCCTGTTGTTATAATATTTTCAATGCCCCCTCTTCTCATTGCATATCCTATGAAAGTACATTGTCTCTCTCTTATCTTTTTGACAAGATTTTTTGTCTCTCCAGCTCTTCTCATACATTCTTCATTAGTTATTTTTGGTGTCCAGGGGATTCACAACATTCTTCTAATAAACATTTCTGCTACTTCCAATGATTTTTGTGCAGACTTGCCTATTGTCCATGATTCACTTCCATATAACAAGATAGGTTCAATATAGCATTTTAGGACTCGTTTTCTAACATTCAGTGATAAGGATGTGTTGCTTAATATGTTTCTCATTCTCTGAAATGCTGTCTTTGCTTGGCCTATTCTGTTCCTAATTTCTGTTCTGCATTTCCCATCTGAAGTTATTACTGCTCCAAAGTATTTGAATTTCTGCACCTGCTTTAGAATAGTTCCGTTTAATTTAATACTGCATGTTGGTGGATTCTGTTTTTAGATATAACCATAGTCTCTGTCTTTTTGATGTTCAAAGTAAGGCCTTTCTGTTCACTTTCTTTGGTGACTTTATCCAAGAGATTTTGCAGGTCTTGTTGGTTCTCAACTATCAGTACTGTGTTGTCAGCATACTGAAGGTTGTTAATATTGTATCCTCCAGTTTTTATACCTGGTTCTGTGATGATTGTTCTTAGAATATTCTCACTGTACAGAGTAAAAAGGTCTGGAGATAGTACATATCCTAATATACTATATATGGAAATACATATCCTAATATATTATATATAGAAATATATATCCTAATATATAAAAAGATATATCCTAATATATTATATATAGAAATATATGTCCTAATATATAGAAATATATATCCTAATATATAGAAATATATATCCTATTATATAGAAATATATATCCTAATATATAGAAATATATATCCTAATATATAAAAAGATATATTGTAATATATTGTATATTGAAATATATATCCTAATATATAGAAATTTATATCCTAATATATAAAAAGATATATCCTGATATATAGAAATATATATCCTAATATACAAAAAGATATATCCTAATATACTATATATTGAAATATATATCCTAATATATAGAAATGTATATCCTACTATATAGAAATATATATCCTAATATATAGAAATATATATCCTAATGTATAGAAATATATATCCTAATATATAGAAATATATATCCTAATATATAGAAATATATATCCTAATATAGAAATGTAAATACTGATTCAGGTCGACAGGGTCTGGATGGATTAAAAGGGGAACCTGGTGATGCTGGTATAGGCCTTCCTGGTGTACCTGGCAGAGATGGCGAGAAAGGACGAGATGGAGAGCCTGGAAGACAAGGCCTGCCTGGTTTACCTGGAGAGAAGGGGTTGTCAGGATTCCCAGGCCTTCCAGGTGATAAGGTGAGTAACAGGTGTACATCATGGCCTGGTACATCATGCAGTGGTGTAGTGTGGGATGGTGTATTATGGTGTAGTGTATTGTGGGATGGTGCATCATAGGGTGGTGCACTGTTGGGTGGTGCATCATAGCGTGTGCATTAAAGAACGTTACATCATGGAGTGGTGCATCATGGAGTGGTACATCATGTAGTGTGCATCATGGAGTGGTACATCATGGAGTGGTGTATCATAGGTCACATCAGTTTCTCTGTATTATTGTTAGGCATATAAAAATGCATTGAATGAAACTATACCAAAAAAGGTATTTCAAACAAGAAAGGAGTTTGTTTTTGTGACATATAGTTTCAATTTCTGTGAAAAAGGAAACAGTAAATCAAAAACATTCTTAATATAGAACAGCATGATGGAGTGTTTTTCCTTTTTTCTTTTTTTTGGAGGGGGGGGGTGGCTATGAATACATGGTCACTTTTACTAATGGGACTCCTAAAAATAGAACTGTCTTGTTATCACACTGTCATTTAAAAGTCTCAGGAAAATTTCTTCTAAAATGTGAATTCATTTTAAATGTTGCCTCATTTGCCTAGCAGATTTTTGTTTTATGAATCAAATCTGGCCAATTTTGCTATAAAATTTTACATAAACCAAAAATAAAAACTGAGATGGAAGAATCTGTTTGTGTTGTAATAAATGTTGTAATAAATGTTGTAACAAAATGACATTACAGGGACAAGCTGGAGCAGAAGGTCGTCCAGGAGTGCCTGGTCTGGATGGATTGCCTGGCCCGAACGGTATGCTTCTAGTGAATTATTTATTTGTTTAGTAATAAGTCCAATGACTCTTTTTTTGTGTTAAATATTTTGTTGATTTCAGTTAATGGTTGAACAATTTTGTTAAGTCACCAATCAGGCTGCTAAAACTTCTAAAGTATATTCAGGTCTTCATCCATTCCTGTAGATATTTGGTGCCTATCTCTCACTGAAATTTAAATGTTTTGCCTAATAGGGTGGGGGTGGAGGGGAGGGGGGAGGTCACTTCTCTGATGATTCAAGAAGTTACGTTGTTTCATTTTGTATGCCAGAGTTTTCTGCCTGTCATTTCATTTCAAAGTTCAAAATTCAGACTCTGGCTTCACTGCATTTGGGGCAACACCATACAAGCTCAGCTGCATGCCACAGCATCCATGGATGAGAATGTTTGCTAATCTCTCTCTTTCTCTCTGAACCTTAAGTGCCCAGGGCACATGGGGCTTCCGCAAGGGTTTTCCACAAATGCCTGTCCTTCGCCTTTTTTTCTGCTCTTGCCCAGGTGAGCAATATAGGTTTGCTAATAGTTCCTGTCAAATGTTGGTTGTTTACGATGCGTTTTCTACTACACAGTTCGTATTTCCTGCCAGCACTTTAGTATCTCCCAGCTCCAGCAGTCTTCTCACAGCTACGTTGTTCTTCCATTCCAGCTCTTCATTCTCCTGCAGTCTGTCCAACATAGCCTTAGCAATGTCCCCATTGTCCATTGTCAGTCTGCCATTTATTTTTGCCTGTCCAGCAAGTCTGTCTGCCACATCACTGCCATGTACTCTCATATGCCCTGGACAGTAAAGCCACGTTAGGCTTGTCACAGCCGGCTGGCTTAACAGTTGAACCTATTCTTTTTGAAGCAAGTTCTTCTTAATTTTATGAAGCATACTCTGCGGATCTGTCACAATGACACCATTAACAACATCATGAGCAACTAAGCATTCTACTGCCACCAACACAGCCTCACTTTCCTTTTGCAGGCTTAAAGTGGTGACTTCAGTGGCTCCCAAACCCTGTGCCACTACTCCTCCATTTCAGTGGATAACAAAACTTCAACCACTTCTGCTGTTCCAAGTCACTGAGCCATTTGTATATATTACCGTGGCCGAAGACCCACAATGATGGTGGATGAGATCTTGAACCCAAAGTTCAGCTGCTCCTTGTGCCCAGTCTCTACATTCATGGGCCTTCTGTATAATAACCTTTGTTAGTCCCATACCTGTAACCAGCTATCACCTGTAGGCACCTCACCTAGATCACACACTTTCCCATACCTGTAACCAGCTATCACCTTTAGGCACCTCACCTAGATCACACACTGTCCCATACCTGTAACCAGCTATCACCTGTAGGCACCTCACCTAGATCACACACTGTCCCATACCTGTAACCAGCTATCACCTGTAGGCACCTCACCTAGATCACACACTTTCCCATACCTGTAACCAGCTATCACCTTTAGGCACCTCACCTAGATCACACACTGTCCCATACCTGTAACCAGCTATCACCTGTAGGCACCTCACCTAGATCACACACTGTCCCATACCTGTAACCAGCTATCACCTTTAGGCACCTCACCTAGATCACACACTGTCCCATACCTGTAACCAGCTATCACCTGTAGGCAACTCACCTAGATCACACACTGTCCCATACCTGTAACCAGCTATCACCTGTAGGCACCTCACCTAGATCACACACTGTCCCATACCTGTAACCAGCTATCACCTTTAGGCACCTCACCTAGATCACACACTGTCCCATACCTGTAACCAGCTATCACCTTTAGGCACCTCACCTAGATCACACACTGTCCCATACCTGTAACCAGCTATCACCTGTAGGCACCTCACCTAGATCACACACTGTCCCATACCTGTAACCAGCTATCACCTTTAGGCACCTCACCTAGATCACACACTGTCCCATACCTGTAACCAGCTATCACCTTTAGGCACCTCACCTAGATCACACACTGTCCCATACCTGTAACCAGCTATCACCTGTAGGCACCTCACCTAGATCACACACTGTCATTATTATATCCTCTGCCTCAGTCATCCAGGATCTGCCTCGTTTCATGTGTCTTCCTTTTATCAACTCTTTACGGAGAGGATGATCCTTCATGCCAGCAGCCCTGATGTATGCCTTTACCTGAGCATGCTTGTGTTTTGACCTCGCACTCAGCATATCAAGCAGAAAGTTCATGGCCACCACTGGAGTATTCCAGGTGCCATCCAAGACTGCGGTCATTTCTCGTTCTGTACATGCTCTAGTTTATTCAATTGCGCATTGGACAGAGTGAGCAGGCCAAGACCATGCTCAAATGATGACAGTACCAGCGCATGCATCAGCAAGAAGAGAGTGCGCTGTGGAAAGTCCACTGTGGCCATTAACCTAATCGCTCCCAACGCTTTCCTGTGTTTTTGTATTACATTGTCCACATGGTGTGCAAAGGACAATGAATGATCAAATGTGATCCCCAGATACCTCATGAAATGTGTTCTTTTAATATCTTGGCCTTGGCATTTCACAATCGGAACTTCAGATCCTACAATTCTGTTATTTAATGAGCACCATGGGATACCAGTTTTTTCTATGTTTATTACCACATTTGTTATCCACACACCAGCTTGTTATTTTGTACACCCTGCTGTACATTCTTGTGGCTGATTCCTCTCTGCACCTCCCATGCTCATATGTTAATATATTTCATTTCAGATTTTACCCAGTCCTTTCTTTTTTTTTTGGTTTTTTTGTTTGTTTGCTCTTTCTTGCCCTCATTTGATTTAGTTCTGCTTTCCTTGCTCTGTTGTGGCTGAGTGGTTCCTTAACCCTCTGAAGTGATAGGCTCAAATCTGAGATATTTTTCCTATGTTACTCTTTTAAGTGCATACATTGATCAGGTTTTAAGTGCTATCATTACTTCTGTCAAATCTTCTTATTTAAATTCTGAGATTTACTAGCTATCTTGTGTGAACCAGACATAAGAAGCTATCTTGTGTGAACCAGACATAAGAAGCTATCTTGTGTGAACCAGACATAAGAAGCTATCTTGTGTGAACCAGACATAAGAAGCTATCTTGTGTGAACCAGACATAAGAAGCTATCTTGTGTGAACCAGACATAAGAAGCTATCTTGTGTGAACCAGACATAAGAAGCTATCTTGTGTGAACCAGACATAAGAAGCTATCTTGTGTGAACCAGACATAAGAAGTTATCTTGTGTGAACCAGACATAAGAAGGCAAATTAATAAACTTGATTCTTAAGCTGCTTCACAAAACCCATCAATCTAGAATGTTTTTGTTATCATTAACCACAACCACACACATTCACCACAACCACACTGTTTCACCACAACCACACATTCACCACAACCACACATTCACCACAACCACACACATTCACCACAACCACACATTCACCACAACCACACTGTTTCACCACAACCACACATTCACCACAACCACACTGTTTCGCCACAACCACACATTCACCACAACCACACTGTTTCACACAACCACACATTCACCACAACCACACTGTTTCACCACAACCACACATTCACCACAACCACACTGTTTCACTACAACCACACATTCACCACAACCACACTGTTTCACCACAACCACACTGTTTCACCATAACCACACTGTTTCACCAGGAAATAGTGGACTGTCTTTATTTATCATTTCGGACAGCTTAAAATTGCAAACTTCCAACTATGGGGCAAAACCATATAACTCTATTTACTTTTGTACACCATAAGAAATAACATCTTATTGGCAGAAATGCAGATGAAACCACTGACAACAATTATTGAGGAAAGACGCTGGCGATGGTTGGGACATGTGCTCCGAATGACTGACAACTCACTACCAAAAATAGCACTAAGATGGACACCACAGGGGAGCAGAAGTAAGGGTAGACCAAAAGAGACATGGAGAAGAACAACAGAAAGGATGTTGAGCAATAGAGGGCTCACCTGGGCAAGAGCAGAAAAAAAGGCGAAAGACAGGCATTTGTGGAAAACCCTTGCAGAAGCCCCATGTGCCCTGGGCACTTAAGGTTCAGAGAGAGAGAGAGAGAGACTTTTGTTTATTTGTTAAAAAGCCATTTAGATGGCTCATGGTAATGAAAGAGTTAAAGCAGTTCCTACGTTAGGATGGGAGCAGAGTTTACCGTACTTGACAGAAAGTGCAGTTTTCAAGGTTAGCAAGGGAAAGATAGCTACAATTTTATTGTTCTTTCCCATAATACACCTGGAAGCAGTCTGGTCAGTTTGGCAGGAAATGATGTATTTATATGATGGTTGAGATTTCATGTTTCTGGAGTCTGTTCTGACCACCCTAACCAATTTCATCTCAACTTATGCCACTCATATCCATTCTAAAGATATTCACTTCTGACACCAAATTTTTCAGAGCAAAAAAGCTGCACATGTTAGCTTCAGAGTGACAAAATCACACAAGGAAGATTTAGGATTTCAGAGTCAAAAATAACTTAAAATACACACACACACACACACACACACAACTTGGCATAGGCCGAAGAGCAAAAGGCCCGCACGTAGCTGGGCCTGTAACACCAGTAGCGACTAAAAATGATTTCGTAAACCTACCGAACGTCTGACTCCAGTCCTGAGCAGTTTCTGTATCAATGGTGGTATGATTTTAAACATCTGTAAACACTACTAAACAGCTGCTAGAAAATAATAATTTGAGATACATTTTCACAAATGTACAGAATCTCAGATATTAATAATATTGCATAAGCATGTTATATTTTGTGATGCAGGGGAACTGAGGAACTTATGCTGTAAGCTGTTCTGTCAATAGTACAAGTCTAGTAGAGTCTGAAGACCATTGGGTCTAATGCTCATTGAGACTCATTAGGCTGTGCTACACATTTGTTTCTGAGGGTTTTTTTTTAAGTCCTGGGGCATGGCAGAAAGTAAGTGGTTTGTGCCAGGCAAATTTTGCTGCAGATATCAAGATTTTGGGCATGGCAGAAGCTAAAGGGTTTGTGCCAGGCAAATTTTGCCATAGATGTCAAACTCTTCGTTAGGCTATACCTATTTTGGGGATTGTTTTGTAATGTTGTTTCACAAGTGTGTACAGTTTTAGATATTAGTGTCAAATAAACCTGTTATGTAATGGCTTGCGATGTTTTTGACTATAGAAATTGTTACTTTGCAGACTTTGTCAGTCTTTGCTTCTGATGTTTTTGACTTGAATGAATGAATGAATAATCTTTATTTTTAAAGGGTAAAGAATTGGGCACGCAGGCCCGTCTTACATTCTGCCCTTCATCACTCCATCTTTCATTCTTCCCACACACTTGATTTAGTACAAATATACAAATTAAATTAGGAAAAAACATATCAGAAGAGTGTAATGATTAAACTATTACATTCAAAGTAAAAGAGAAGAAGTAATTAACCTAATAAAATAGCACTCATGCACACATACACACGCAGACATATACATAAACAAAAATACATTGTCAGTACAGATCTTCTAATATATGTTTTTTAACAAACATTAAAATAATGTCTAACAATATCTAACAAGTTACTTTTTGAACTATGTCATTTTAGTACTTGATGGTTGGCGAGTCACATGTTGAGAGAGTGCTGGTTATTTTATGGAGGCATATAATTACAAGCAAGTAAATAATGAAACAGTATAATGACTTATTCACATTAGTAGAATATTTTTGGTTTTGTTCAAGGCTTACCTGGCGTTAAAGGAGATCCTGGACTGTCTGGACTCCCTGGTTTTCCTGGACTGGATGGACTAAAGGGCAGCCCTGGATTTCCTGGTGATCCTGGTGTTCCTGGTGAGAGCTGAAAATAATTTAAGAAATAAATTTCTGTTATATTAGCATTAATAGTGGTGGATCTTTAGGGGAGGGGGTGGCTACCACACACACCCTTCCCTCTCAGCATCCCATAAGACCAAGAAAGAAAAAAGAAATATTAGAATATGTTGTATCTGAAGCAATATTCTTATAGTTTTGGGTATATAAAATATTGCTGAAGATAGAGCACTCTCATGAGCCGTGCGTTTCCGCAGTATCAGAGAAATCTCGCAGGCCACTGATGGAGTAGAAATTTATTATAACCATATGGTCTCATCTTGGCCAACTACCATGTGAGTCCTGTGTGACATTTAATGACACAGGAAAGATGTAAGATGGTCTCATTACATGTGTTTTTGTGTACTTTTACTCATTCTTTTCCTGTAAAAGTGTTTGTATTTTAATACATTTGTTTAATTACATTTGTTTATATTTTATGTGTAATTTATGCTCCCATTTAAAAAAAAAAATTCTCAAACAGGTGATGATGGACTTCAAGGTTTGCAAGGGCAAGATGGTGCTCCAGGTCTTCCAGGATTAAATGGAAATAGAGGTTTGTTTATCTGCAGCTTTATTGTTCAGCATTTAGTTCATTGTCAGTATTTAGTTTATTGTTGAGTATTTAGTTCATTGTCAGTATTTAGTTTATTGTTGAGTATTTAGTTCATTGTTTTGTATTTACTGTAGTTCATTGTACAGTATTAAGTTTATTGTTGAATATCTAGTTTATTATGTGGTATTTAGCTTTTTTTTTTAATAAAACCTTTTTCTTTGGAGACTTCTTTATTTTATATTTACTGTTTTATGTTATTCTTTGAACTGCAGATGATGTTTGATCATTTCATTTGTTGTATGTAATGTTTTCTATGAAAATTAAGAATATATGGAATACCACCTAAAATTGTCAATGTCATTAAGGATCTCTGCAATGAACATGTTTGCACAGTCAACACAGAAGAAGGAATGAGCGAATGGTAGATTGAAACAGGCATGAAACAAGGATGTATACAATCTCCCTTGCTATTTTGAAATTGCCATAGACTTCATAATGAAAAAAAAATGGTGCATAGGTAAAACAGGCATTGATTATTGGGTACATTGGACCAAACTAGAAGAACTTGAGTTTGCAGATGACATAACTCTTATCAGTGACAATGTGAAATCAATGCAAGAAAAAACAGATACCTGCCTTCACTTGCTAGTAAAATAGGACTTGAAATTAACAAGGAAAAAAATAAAAATAATGAAACTTCTCAAAGGAAAAATATACTTAGAAGGAACAGCTGTTGAAGAAGTACACCAATTTGCATACCTTGGCAGCTACATAGACCAGGATGATGACACCAGAAAGGAAGTTGGAATTCAAATTGCAAAAGCAGCATTGACCTTCAAGAATCTTGAGAACATATGGCACTCAAAAGTTATAAGCACAAAAACCAAGTATAGATTATTCAATTCAAATGTAATATCCAACCTCATTTATGCATGTAAAAGCTGGAACACAACTAAAGAAACAGAATAAGAAATGAGACTCTTTTGAAAACAAATGCCTAAGGAAAATACTAGGTAAAAAGTGGAACAAATTCAAGAACAATGCAGATATAAAACAGATGAGCAAACAACAGCTGTCTCATGGGTGATCAAAAAAGAAGATATTTTGGTCACGTGATGAGGAGAAATAGTCAGAGAATCCCAAAACAATCTATCAAGTGGAACACAAAGTGGAAGTGGATTGGCCACACTCTGAGGAAACCCGACACCAGCATATCAAGACAGGCACTGACATGGAATCCTCAAGGAAATAGAAAATGAGGAAGACCTAAACTTACTTGGAGAAAAGAAATTATGACAGTGCTCAGAGACAAGGGATGCACATGGAAGGAAGCAGAGAATAATTCTAAGAACAAGGGATGACTGGAGAGCCTTTATCCATGGCCTGTGCTCTCAAGGGAGTGAAAGGCGATGATGATGAAGTGGAACACAGTAGGCTGAAGAAAAAGAGGTCAACCACGTGAAACTCTAAAGAGGACATTGTTAAGAGGCCAGTTTCATGGACATAACATCCCTTAATGAGACTGAAAAACTTCCAGAAAACAGGAAAACTTGGAAAACAACCATGTGAGCCCTATGTGACGTTTAGTGGCATGGAAAGGATGTAAGAATGTTTTCTATAGTTTTCTTCAGTCTGTAGCATGTTTTAATGAGTTATAATTCTAGATCTACCTGAATTCTCTCTCTCTCTCTCTCTTTCTCTCTCTCTCTCCTCATTTTATCCATCCTTTCTGAGCTGAAGCCCAGGTATCAGTGGTATAGTTTATACTTTCAGTACTGCCAGTGTGGAAAGTAATTCATGAAAGTAATTCATGAAAGTAATTCATGAAGGTAATTCATATTTTTTTCTTTTGACATGTCTTTTATCTCCTACTTTTATAGGTCCACCAGGACCACAGGGCTTTCCAGGATTGCCTGGAGTGACCTCACAAGGTTTGAAAGGTGAGCCTGGACGTGATGGAGAGCCAGGCAGAGACGGGCTACCAGGTCTTAAGGGAGAACCAGGTAATGAAATGAACATTTAATTTTCTGACAAGATCCATTACTGTAAGTTTATGAAGAAAAAAAAAATTTGAGTAGCAACAAACAGTAATTGATTTTTGCTGTAGACTACTACCTCTCAGTTTCTTTGCTTCAACTGTTCTTGATGATTTTTAAAAGTTAAATACTTCATGGTGGTTTTAGTTTAACATTTTTTTTTTAACATTTTTTTTGGGGGGGAAATGTAGAAGTTCCAGATTATATTTTACATGTATTTTTTTTTTTTATCTGCGTCCATTATTTTGTTAAGTCATGGAAATAATTCTAACCAGTTATTTACAAGTTATCTTGTGGGCTTTTCTTTATTCCTTCATCAGTTTTATTTCTTGTCCTCTATTTTCTTCACTATATTTTTGTGGGTCTGTTTTCTTCATTAGACTTTTGCAGTGCTACAGACTATATGGAAATCTAAAAAACTAAGGATGAATACGAAAATCAGGATATTTAAGAGTAATGTTCTAAGTGTACTACTCTATGGAAGTGAATGCTGGAAAATCACCAAAACCATAGAAAACAAGCTGAATTCTTTCCAAGCTAAATGTTTACGAAGAATTAGAAAAATATTGTGGCTAAACACCATAAGAAATAACATCTTGTTGGCAGAAATGCAGATGAAACCACTGACAACAATTATTGAGGAAAGATGCTGGCGATGGTTGGGACATGTGCTCCGAATGACTGACAACTCACTACCGAAAATAGCACTAAGATGGACACCACAGGGGAACAGAAGTAAGGGTAGACCAAAAGAGACATGGAGAAGAACAACAGAGATGATGTTGAGCAATAGAGGGCTCACCTGGGCAAGAGCAGAAAAAAAGGCAAAGGACAGGCATTTGTGGAAAACCCTTGCAGAAGCCCCATGTGCCTTGGGCACTTAAGGTTCACAGAGAGAGAGAGATTTTCTTCACTATATTTTTGTGGGTCTATTTTCTTCATATATTTTTGTGGGCCTATTTTCTTCACTATATTTTTGTGGGTCTATTTTCTTCACTATATTTTTGTGGGTCTATTTTCTTCACTATATTTTTGTGGGTCTATTTTCTTCACTATATTTTTGTGGGTCTATTTTCTTCACTATATTTTTGTGGGTCTATTTTCTTCACTATATTTTTGTGGGTCTTCCATATTTTTGCTGTCTGGATAACATGAAAACATCCACCATTTTTTAAACTTTATGTGTAAGTTCCTCATAGTACAGTAGATTCCTTCCTGTGTAGTCTAACGCAACACATTTCTGCTGAAACTAAACTTTGGGCAGTGCATTCTCAGTTTCTTACCAAAGTTTAATCCATTATTCAGCATCTAAAACTTCCACTTAATTTGTACAAAACAGAATGATCTGAGATTTTTGACAAACATAAAGCCATTTAGCCATTTCTAATATATGCATGAAGCAACTATTTCTGAAGTTAACTTTCATTTAAAAACCAAAAAAAAAAAGAGTATATATATGACAGAGAGTGTGCAAGGTCAGTTTGCAGTATCCCAGTATCAATTCCAGTATTGTAGTGGTATCTTAGTGACTGTGATATCTAGGCATATAGTAGCATGACTGGAGTCACCAATCAAGTATGCTGATAACAAATGTTACGTATATTCTCTGACGACCACAATTGTGTATTTTGTATGTTAACATAACCCGAGAGGTGAAACATCAGGAATATCAGCAGTTTTAGTTTGAATGAAACTTATAAACCATTCACAGTAACGGAGTCATTTTTCATGATCCGCCAGCAAAATGTTGAACTGCAGTTACTTTATATGGGAAAAGTTTCAAATTTTTTCTGACTGCTTTATGCACTGTTACAAGTCCGATACCTTCCTGTTGTATCAACTTCCACAAAGCCTTTGATGGACTCCAAAGTATAGAGTCAGAAATGTTCAATAACTTCTCCTCATTAAGTTTAGATGGTCTCCCACTATGATGTGCATCTAACATTAAGCTTATTTCACAAAATTTCTCAATAAGTTTATAAACTGCATTGTGATGAGGTATGGGTGTTCCTCTGAATTTTTCTGCAAACTGCTTCCACACTAAATCGGTATAAGTATTCATTCATTCATTCCTTTGCATGTCCCTTGCGGAACTTTGCCTCCCAAACAGCACTCCTGTAGGCCTCTCGGTTGTGAGCAAGATGGCCTGCTGCTGCTGCATCCATTTCCAGATCATCAACGATGTCTTGCAGCCATCTTCGTTTCGGTCTTCCTCTCTTTCTTTTTCCCATTATGTATCCCTCCAATATGGTCTTCTCTAAATTATCATGACGTTTAATGTGGCCAAAATATTTAAGTTTTCTCTCTTTAATCCTCTTTACTAGCCAGCCTTCTTCAATATTAAGCTCTTGCAGTATAGATATATTTGTTCGTTTTTGTGTCCACGATATTTGGAGAACTCTTCTATAGCATTTACATTCAAAGGCATTTATGTGCTTCTCAGCTGTTTTGTTAAGTGTCCAGGTCTCACAGGCATATGTTGCGATGGGAAAGATGCATGCCCTTAAAAATCTTATTTTTGTGGTTCTGTCTGCTCCACTCCACAGATTCTTTATTTGTTTTACATTCTGAAGAGCAATAGATGTCCTCCTTTTAATTTCCCTCATTGTATCTGCATTATTAGTTAGTAGTGATCCAAGATATTCAAAACTCTCCACTTCTTCCAGTTTTTCCTCATTGATACATATTTCAGTTGCCTTGTTTGTTTTATCAGTTGTCATCACTTTAGTTTTCTTTGCATTAAGATAGAGGTTCTGCTCTTCGCTGTTCTTGCGGACTGACATAATCAGTTTTTCCAAGGTATAAGTATTGCCTTCTTGAAATACGTCCTCAACAAGAAAAATATGCTCCTCCAGTGAAAGAACTACAGTGAATAAACTGATTTAACTAATTCGCCCATCATGCACTTCAAACACTGCTTAACAAATGCAAAAGACAGACTTCATCATGCTAATGTCTGCAGGTAAATGTACCTAGATGAGATATCATTACAATACCGGAATCAATACTTAGATACTGCACACTGACTTTGTGAACTCCCAATATATATATATATATATATATATATATATACACACACACAAAAACACAAGTATACCAGCCAAAAAAAACTGAAAGGTTCACATAAGAAAAAAAAAATACTTTTCTTTGTATTAGTCTACATATTTTGGTGGATCTCCAGTCTGGAAATAGATCTGACAGTAATAAGAGAACAAGAATAAGAAAGGCATCTTATCAGAAATATAGAAATTAAACAAGTCAAACTGAGTTAAATAAACTAAACAAGCTGTTGCAGCTGATGAGATTATGAGTTTAAAACTACTATAGAGAGAAAATCAATTATAAAATACCTCAGATCAAAGGAAGTACTCTCCCCTCCACAATTCTTATGGACTGACATAATTAGTTTTTCCATTTCTTTTTGTGTTGTTGACAGTAATACTGTGTCATCAGCATATGTTTCATCTCTGGTATTTCATAACCTCCAATTTTTATAGCATCTTAACATTCTTTGTCTACATCTTCTCTAACATTCCTCATTATATTTTCAGTATACAAGTTAAATAAGTGAGGCGACAATATACACCCCTGATAGACCCCCTGTTTTATATCAAACCAAGTTGTTGTTTCACCATTTATTCTTACTGCTGCTTGTTGGTCTAGTTACAGTAGTGATATTAATTGTATCACATGTGTTGGAAATCAAATTTTTTCAGTTATTTCCCAAAGTTTCTGGTGTTGTAGACTTTGAATAGTCTGTGAAAGATAAATATAAATTCACATTAAATTCTCTGCATTTTTGTGTTATTAATCTTAGATTGAATATATGGTCTTTAGTTCCTGTTCCTTGCCTGAAACCAGCTTGGACCATATTGATTTCTTTTTCTATTTGCTTATGAAGTCTACTAATTATGACTTTTAGTAGAATTTTACTTGCTTGACTGATCAGATACAAGTTATAGAGCTAAAATAAGTCTTAAAGATAAAATAAGTTAAAGAGCTAAAATAAGTAAAAGAGCTAAATATGTTAAATGAGGCAGTGAGGAAGCTAACACAGTAGCAGGACTTAAAGAAATGAAGAAGAAGATAGTACTAACAGATTCAAACCTTTAGGTCTTAATGGCCTGGATGGCTTGCCTGGAGAACCAGGTGACCCTGGAGTTACACCTCTTCCCGGAGCTAAAGGCAGTAAAGGAGAACCTGGACCACCTGGTCGAACTGGTAAGTGACAGTTGTCAAATATAAATGTTCTACTTGGTACTAGTTGTCAAATATAAATGTTCTACTTGGTACTAGTTGTCAAATATAAATGTTGTACTTGGTACTAGTTGTCAAATATAAATGTTCTACTTGGTACTAGTTGTCAAATATAAATGTTCTACTTGGTACTAGTTGTCAAATATAAATGTTGTACTTGGTACTAGTTGTCACATACAAATGTTGTACTTGGTAATAGTTGTCAAATGTAAATATTGTACTTGGTACTTCTTCTTCTTCTTCAGCTTTCCGAGCAATTAAAGCTCGTTGCTGTAGATAAAGTTTGCCTCCATTCCTCTCTATTCCTAATCTTCTCTCTCCAGTTGGTGACATCAGTTTCTTTTATATCCTGTTCTATGTTGTCTTTCCATCTCTGTCTTGGTCTACCCTTTGGTCTTGTTTCCCTCATCTCTTGTGCATACATAATTTTCATTTGTTTGTTCTCTTCCATTCTTTCTACATGGCCCCAGCCAGCGTAGTCTGTTCAGTTTCAAGACATTTATAATTCATTTGGATTTAAATAAGCTGTTCAGTTCAGTGTTCTTTCTAGCTCTCCATTCTCCACTGTTGGTATCATTTATCAGTCCAAAGATTCTTCTTAGGATCTTGTTCTCAAAGATTTCCGGTTATTGTTCATCTTTCTTTGTTGTACTCCACGTTTCTGATCCATGCAGCTGGTCTTGTTATGGTTTTGTAGATTGTTATTTTGGTGTTTTGGGACAGGTTTTTGGATTTTAACAGGTTTTGCAAGGTGAATCATATTTTATTCGCTCTCTGCACTCTGCTTTTAATTTCCTCGCTTACTGTGTTGCTTCTGTTGAAGGTTGTGCCTAGATATTTGTATGTTTCTACTTTCCTAATAATCATCTCTCCAACATTTATATATTCTGGATCATTCTGCCTCTGGTCTCTTGATATCTGGTCTCTGTCTTATCTTGGTTAATAGTCAAGCCCACTTTTAGTACCACATTTCTCAGGTGTATGCTGGTATTGGTGAATTCTTACATAGTTTCCCCCACCAGGTCAATGTCATCAGCATATCGTAGTATTTTAGCTTGTTCCTCTGTACTGTTTTCTTCTTTCACTTTTATGATTACCTTTTCTAGTACTTGGTTGAACAGTAATGGAGATAATGTATCACCTTGTTTTAAACCAGTTCTTATATAGAAGGGTTCTGACTTTCTTCCTTTATATATTACTATATTTTTTGTATCCTCCATACATATTCTGGTCAGATTGATTAATTTATTACACATCTCAAATTCTTTCATGATTTTCCACAAGCTGCTCCTATCTATGCTGTAATAAGCTTTCTTGAAGTCAATGAAATATTATGTACTTCTTTTTCATATTCCCAGTATTTTTCTGCTTTTTGACGTAGATAAAATATTTGATCTACGGTTGATCTGTTCTTCCTAAAACCTGATTGATAGTCTCCCAGTATGTTCTTGCTGTATGATTTTAATCTATTTAAAAGTATAATAGATAATTTTTTGTAGCTTGTTTGTAGTAAGGATATTCCCTCTGTAGTTTTCACACTTGCTCTTATCGCCTCTTTTGAATACTGGGATCAGTAATGATTCTCTCCATTCACAAGGGAGTTTTTCTTCTCTCTACATTTGTTGTATTAGTGCACATATCTGTTCATGTAGATTTAGACCTCTTTTCTTAATCAATTCTGCAGCAATTCCATCTGAATCAGTTGCTTTGTTGTTTCATAGAAACATGGTACTGTAGATGACTTCTTCCAAGTCTGGTTCCTCTATTTCAAGTTCCCAAGTTTGTATTTCTTCGCGTGGTAATGTGCTTATAGGCTCTTCACAGCTTAGTAGTTTTTCAAAATATTATTTCCATCTGGTACAGATTTTCTCTTCATTATTTATCATGTTTCCATTACTATCCTTCAAGCTCTGCAGAGGTTGTTTATACCCTTGCTTTACTGTTCGCAGTTCTTTATAGAATTCCCTGCTTTTCTTATTCTGATGGCATGTCTACATCTCGCTTACCATGTCTTTCATACATTGTCATTTTTGTTGACAAATAACTTTTTTAGTTTCTTTACATTGGGTGTGGTACTTCTCCTGATTTGTTTTGTTGTTCATGTCATTCAACCATGTCTCACTGATCTTTTCCTTATGACTGCTTCTCTGCAGATTTCATTAAACCAGTTCTTTCTTTTATTTATGGTCTTGACTCCCAGGCATTCTTCTGCTGTGTTCTTTATAATGGTTTTTATATCTTCCCATCTGTCATCAATGGTTTTATTTTCTTCATTCCCTCTTGTGTTTATCTTATGGTTTAGCTATTTTCTAAATTTTTCTTTAGTTTCTTCTCTTTTTAAAACATCTCTGTTTTTTACTGAGGTTTTATTTAATTTACTATACAAAATTTTTCTTTATTCTGAATTTTAATTTAGCTCCAACAAGATAATGGTCGGTGCTGCATTCAGCCCCTCTGTAACTTCTGATCTGAAGTATGTTTGTTGTGTGCTTGGTATCAATTAAAACATGGTCTATCTGGTTACATGTTAGTTTGTCAGGGGATTTCCACATTTGTTTATGGATGTTCTTCTTTTGAAAACATGTGCTACTTATTCTCATTCTATAAGCTTCTGCCATATATATTAGTCTCCGTCCATTATCATTAGATGTTTCATGTAGACTTTCTTTTCCTGTGATGTGAATGTGTGATTCTTCCTTTCCTGTCTTTGTATTTATTATTAGTATATCATGTTTCTGGGTCTTCTCTATTACTCTCTCTAACATGCTGTAAAATTCATCTTTGACTTCATCTTCTGTATCTTCTGTTGGCGCATGCACATTAATCATTGTTATATTTTTCTTTGTTCCCTTGATGCGGAGGCTGCTGATTCTTTCATTGGTGGCACTGAAGTCCATCACTAAGTCCCATACTTTCCTCTTGACAGCAAAACCTGTCCCAAGTTCATGTCTTCCATTGGTAATACCTCCGTATACTAGCACCATTTCTCCTATGACTGTCATATCTTCTCCAAGCCATCTGATTTCCTGTAATGCTGTAACATTCATGTTATACCTATTTAGTTCATCTGCTAATTCTTTAGCTGTCAGATATAAATGTTGTACTTGGTACTAGCTGAAATTTGTGCAGAAGTTGTACATGGTATACTAGTTGTCAGATATAAATGTCGTGCTTGGTACTAGTTGTATATTGTACTTGATATACCAGTTGTGACAGATAAATGTTGTACATGATATACTAATTGTCAGATATAAATGTTGTACATGGTATACGTGAAACAAGGATGTATACTGTCTCCTTTACTTTTTGGGATTACAATAGACTTCATAATGACAAAATGCTGCACAGGTAACACAGGTATTGACTGGGTACATGGGACCCAACTAGAAGATCTTGATTTTGCTGATGACATAACTCTTATCAGTAATAATGTGAATTCCATGCAAGAAAAAACAGATAGCCTGTCTTCACTGGCTAGCAAAATAGGACTTGAAATTAACAAGGACAAAACAAAAATAATGAAAATTCCCATCAATCAAAATGGAAAAATACACATAGAAGGGACAGATATTGAAGAAGTCAATCAATTTGCATACCTTGGCAGCTACATAGACCAGGATGGTGACACTAGAAAGGAAGTTAGGATCAGAATTGCAAAAGCAGCATCAATCTTCAAGAATCTTGAGAACATATGGAATTCAAAAGTTATAAGCACAAAAACCAAGTTAAGACTATTCAATTCAAATGTAATATCCACCCTCATTTATGCATGCGAAAGCTGGAAAACAACTAAAGAAATAGAAAAGAAATTAGACTCTTTTGAAAACAAATGCCTAAGGAAAATACTTGGCATCAAGTGGAATGAATTGAAGAACAATGCAGAGATAAGACAGATGACTGAACAACAACCAGTCTCATGGGTGATCAGGAAAAGGAGATGGACATATGTTGGTCACTTGATGAGAAGAAATGATCAGAGAATCCCAAAACAAGCTATCAAGTGGAACGCAACAGGCCGAAGAAAAAGAGGCAGACCGCGTGAAACTCTGAAGAGGACATTATTAAGAGAGGCCAAGTTAACAGGCATAAAATCCTTTGATGAGGTTGAAAGACTCACCGAAGACAGGAAAAATTGGCAAACTACTGTGCGAGCCCTATGTGACGTTTAACGGCACGAGAAGGATATAAGATATAAGATATAAGACATGGTATAATGTCATATATAAATGTTGTACAGGTTTTACTGTCATATATTAATGTTTTTTAAGGTACACTAATTGTCATATATAAATGTTGTACATGGCATAATATTTGTCATATATAAATGTTTTATATGGTATACTAATTATCATAGATAAATGTTGTACTTGGTATACTAGGAGTCATAGATAAATGTTGTACTTGGTATACTAGGAGTCATAGATAAATGTTGTACTTGGTATACTAGGAGTCATAGATAAATGCACATGGTTTTATTTGTTCTTTTGAAATGTTCTACATGGTACTAATTTATCTTCAGTGTAAAACTTCTTGTCTTTTTTCTTGAGTTTGATATTTGGGATCACCAGTCACTTCTCACTTTTAACTTTAGAATCGGGGCAAACTTGAGGCAAACAAGAAGTGGATTTTGCAGCATTAATTTGATGAGGTTTATTTTAATTAAAAAAAAACACCTACCTCTGTTATCTTATTAAAAAAAAAAACACCTGCTTCTGCTATCTGAGAGAAAAAACTCCAGTTTATAGCACAACACATGAAGTAAAAGTCATCTGACTCCAGTTTATAGCACAACACATGAAGTAAAAGTCATCTGACTCCAGTTTATAGCACAACACATGAAGTAAAAGTCATCTGACTCTTATATTAGGTGTATAAAAATTAGTGAATGAAATTTGATTAAAATTTCTTCAGTCATAAGTTTATTCATTTCTCATACTAATTTAATACTCAATTCCTACTGCCTCTTTCCTCGTACACTTTTCAGTGTTTAGGGAAAAATAGACTTCTTGATACAGCTTGGTGATTTGCTTCATATAATAGGAAATTTAAGATTTCTCTAAAACACAAAAAGAATAATTGAATACTGACTAATTTTAAATACTGACTTTTTAATAAATAAAGTTTTGATGTTTCTTCAGGCTTTGATGGGCCCAAGGGAGAGCCTGGTGATCCTGGCTTGTCAGGACTGCCTGGACTTAAAGGAGAAAGAGGCTTCGATGGACTACCTGGACAGCCTGGTTTACCAGGAGCAGTTGGCCCTGAAGGACCTAAAGGTGAAAAATTTTGTTGACCAATCTCTCGGTTGATAGGCTTAAATATGCGTGTCAGATTTCTCTGGCCCATTCCAAAGCAGACCTTCCCCAGACTCTACTTGAGTTTTGTAAAAGAAATGTTCTCATAAGAATCAAATCGTTCAAATAATAATTCTAAAGATTTCAGGAAAGATATTTTTTCTTGAGTATTTACATAGTGTTTTAGTACTAAGCCTTCTTTATCTTCAACTGATGCGTCCTTTCCAGAATGTCATCCCTGTCACCGCCTCCCAGAATGTCATCCCTGTCACTGCCTCCTTGAATGTCATCCCCATCACTGCCTCCCTGAATGTCATCCCCATCACTGCCTCTCTGAATGTCATCCCTGTCACTGCCTCCCTGAATGTCATCCCTGTCACTGCATCCCTGAATGTCATCCACATCACTGCCTCCCTGAATGTCATCCCCATCACTGCCTCTCTGAATGTCATCCCCATCACTGCCTCTCTGAATGTCATCCCCATCACTGCCTCCCTGAATGTCATCCCTGTCACTGCCTCCCTGAATGTCATCCCTGGTTTATCTTCTTGCACAAGCTGGCAATGGCATATTCAAACTTTCTGTGATGTCCTGAGTCCACCTGCATTGAGGTTGCTCCTTTTCTCTTTTGCCGGGCACTTCGCCTTCTACTATCAACCTCTCCAAAGCATTGCATCTCTTGATTTGGCCAAAGTATCTCAGCTTTCTAGTTTTTATAGTGTTTACGAGCTAGTTTTCTGCTACATCTAATCCCATTAGTTATGTCTTTATTTGATTTTCTTCCTATTTATGATATTTAAGTGATTAAAAGCTGAGCTAATTTTTTTTAAAACAAAAGTAATGGAATTTCTCATTAATCACAAAGAAAAAATATACATAGAAGGTTGGAGAAGTAAACTATTCTGCATACCTCAGCAGCTACATAGACCAGGATGGTGACACCAGAAAGGAAGTTGGAATTCAAATTGCAAAAGCAGCATTGACCTTCAAGAATCTTGAGAACATATGGCACTCAAAAGTTATAAGCACAAAAACCAAGTTAAGATTATTCAGTTCAGATGTCTTCATCTTCTTCTTCGTTCGCATTGCTGTCTATATCTGCAGTCCTGTCTCTTGGATAAATTTCACTGTTTTTTGTAATTCATGTATGAAATCGTAGAGCTTATCTTCTTTGGTGGTTTCACTGGGCCAGTAATTATTTCTCATTGTCACATAGTTGGTGCAGTTTTGGAGGATATGTTTCATAGTTTGGGGCACCTGGGCACATGTACATAGATTAGTAGTACCAACCTTAAACTTTGTATACTCATATGTAATATCAACCCTCATTTATACATGCAAAAGCTGGAAAACAACTAAAGAAATAGACAAGAAATTAGACTCTTTTGAAAACAAATGCCTAAGAAAAATACTTGGCATCAAGTGGAATGAATTCAAGAACAATGCAGAGATAAGACAGATGAGCAAACAACAACCTGTCTCATGGGTGATCAGAAAAAGAAGATGGACATATGTCAGTCATGTGATGAGAAGAAACAATCAGAGAATCCCAAAACAATATATCAAGTGAAGCACAACAGGCCAAAAAAATAAGTTGACCATGTTGAACTCTAAAGAGGACATTGTTAAGAGAGGCCAGTTTAATGGGCATAACATCCCTTGATCAGGTTGAAAAACTTGCTGAAAACAGGAAAACTTGGCAGACTACCATGCAAGCCCTATGTCATGTTAATGACACGGGAATGGTGTAAGATGTAAGAATTTTTTCTTCTTTTTAAAAAAAAAAAAATCTATTATCCAACAAATTTGACATGTCATTTAACAACTTTACATACAATTGTATATATATATATATATATATATATATATATATATAAAGATATGCGTATTTACACAATAAAATGATATCTAAAAGCAAATATAAGAAGTTGTCATGAGAATGAGTTCCATGCTTATGAGATTACAATTTTAGTGGGAGCCTATAAAGTTCTTGACCTTTTCTTGCTAGTCCAGTTGGTAGCAGAGGTTATTCTGCTCATAATCTGAATTCTCTGTTTCCCATTTATTTTGATATTTGACTTTAATACTAAGTCAACGGGTTCTTTGTTTTTATTTTTTGTTGACAATGGTATATTGACAGTCATTAGATGCAGTGGTTGAATAAAAAGCATGGCAGGAATTCTGTAAAAATACCTAACTCTTTCATTCAGTGGACATATTAACATGCTGTGATATCATTCTCCCATGCACATATTAACATGCTGAGCCCTATGTGACGTTTAACGGCACGGGAAGGATATAAGATATGATTCTCACATGCCAATGCTATGGACATATTAACATGCTGTGATATCATTCTCCCCCATCCCAATGCTATGGACATGTAAATATCCCCTGATATCATTCTCCCCCATCCCAATGCTATAGACATGTAAATATCTCCTGTTATCATTCTCTCATGCCAATGCTATGGACATGTAAATATCCCCTGATATCATTCTCCCCCATCCCAATGCTATGGACATGTAAATATCTCCTGTTATCATTCTCCCCCATCCCAATGCTATGGACATGTAAATATCCCCTGATATCATTCTCCCCCATCCCAATGCTATAGACATGTAAATATCTCCTGTTATCATTCTCTCATGCCAATGCTATGGACATGTAAATATCCCCTGTTATCATTCTCTCATGCCAATGCTATGGACATGTAAATATCTCCTGTTATCATTCTCTCATGCCAATGCTATGGACATGTAAATATCTCCTGTTATCATTCTTTCATGCCAATGCTATGGACATGTAAATATCTCCTGTTATCATTCTCTCATGCCAATGCTATAGACATGTAAATATCTCCTGTTATCATTCTCCCCCATCCCAATTCTATAGACATGTAAATATCCCCTGATATCATTCTCTTGTATAAAGATCTTTGGACATAACAGCAAACACTACCATAATCATTTTGTGTTGATCATATGGGCCTGTTTGGACATATGTATTTTCTGGTGTTAGTAAAGGACATGTTGAGTGTTTGCCTAATTTATTAGTATCACGGATCTATTTTTTGTACCTCGTAAGATCTTGAGTTCATGTGGTCTGTAACCATGAGAAGATTAACAAAGTTTTGGAAAAGTGAAACTTCTGCTCTAACAGAGAGAAGTAAAACAAAAATTGCTAAGATAAATAAAGTGCGTGAAATCACATGAGTATGTTAAGAAGCTGAAAAGTTCATCATAACATAAACTATGGAAAATTTACTAGTATAAACATGTCAAAATTGTCCTTTCCATTCTTGCAGGATTTGATGGATCCCCTGGCATTCCAGGGTTACCTGGCATTAAAGGGTTTTCAGGTTTAAGTGGTAGTCAAGGCCTCCCAGGGCCTAAAGGTGAAAGAGGACTGAATGGTTCGACTGGAGAAAGGGGCCCTCCAGGTTTGTTTAGTTGTCAAAGTTTAATTCACATCAAATTTTATTGTTTGCTGGAACATTTACTACATATTTACCATAAAGTACCTGCAAATCTCTAAAAAGTATAGAAATGATGAATAGAAAAACTGGCAAAGAAAATAAAAACACAAAGCAGAAATGGATGGTGAATAATGTTCTGTAGAAAACAAAAAATGAGCAAAAAATCTCATGCACTAAAACACGGCAGAAAAAGAAATATTGAATTGTGCGTGAAAGAAATAGAGAGATGGAAAAAAAAATGCATGAAAAAAGGGTAAATGAATGAAAAATTGAAAATGAAAGATGTGCATGAGAAAATCAAGAAGATCTCTAACAATAATGAGATGGTTAACTGAGGAATTTGTGTCAGAAGCATTAAAGATTCAAAAAAGTACTAAACCCTTAAACAGCCAAACAACTTCCATGACACATGAACACTTTTTGTGATTAAAAAAAAAATTACTCCTGCTATATTTCACTTGGAAGTTCTGAAATGTCTATTTTTAGCATTTCAGGCAGTACTAACTACAGAATAAAGTCATGTGACTGTGACTGCAACTATGACTATGACTGCAACTGTGACTGTGATTGTGGCTATGACTGCAACTATGACTGTGACTGTGACTATGACTGTGACTGTGACTATGACTGTGACTGTGACTGTGACTATGACTGTGACTGTGACTATGACTGTGACTGTGACTGTGACTATGACTGTGACTGTGACTATGACTGTGACTGTGACTGTGACTATGACTGTGACTATGACTGTTATATTTTTAATTCTTTTGAAAAGCTGTTTAAATGGATCAGTGTTTGTTAAGAGTTGAGTGAGTTTTGTTAAACAAAAAAAAAAAAAAACAGTCTTGCTGTTGGTAATGGTGAAAGGTAAGTGTGATGATGACAGCGGTTAAACTGGTTCTAGTGAAGTAGACAGGCGGGCCATACATTTTAGGTAATGAGGAAACCCTAAACATACTAAGTGATAAGATCTTGATTTTACTCATGTGAAAATATTTAAATCATTAGCAAAAATTCACATAAACAAAATCAGTGTTTTGGATTTTGATAAAATAATGCAAGGAAGGAGGCCATACTCAATATAAGGCTGGTACCTGTGGAAGTGAAATACGATACATTTATGTTTGCTTAATTAACAACCCAGACTTTTCATTTCTAGACAGTTTCACACTGCTTGCTGTTTTCTACACAGGACCTCAAGGTCTTCCAGGAGAACAAGGTATATCAGGTATTCCAGGAGTTTGTGACTATACAGAAATTCCTCCTGGGCCTAAGGGGTTGCCAGGAGACAGGGGAGATGAAGGTTTGAGGGGGATTACTGGAGAACGAGGCCCTGATGGCATGCCAGGTGATTACATACGAATGTGCCAAATAATTTTTTCATTCTTTTGACAAAAATCATTAATTCATGATGTCTTTCTTATATCCTTGGAAGTAATGTTATGGCTAATGCTGTTTACCATCATTATTTTATATGCCATCATTAATGGTTTTCATTAATAGCCTGTATTTTTAATCACTACAGCATGCCTGTATACGTCACATTGTTTCTAGAAACAGTAAACAGAGAAAATTCACCAACATATATTTGAATTAGTTCTTGATTTATGTAAATGAACAGGTTTGTCAGGTCTGCCTGGTCTTAAAGGTGAGAGTGGTGTACCAGGCTTCAAAGGTGAATTAGGCTCTAAAGGTGACAGAGGCCGTGATGGTGTTCCAGGTATTCCTGGAGGTCCAGGTAAGAAATCTTGGCTTATAGTTTGGACTGAATCAAGTGAACAATTAATTTCAAATTAAAAAAAACTCATTTTCAAATTAAAGAGAAAGGGACATTATTGCTCATTCAAGTGTTTGGTAAGAATTTCATAGCTTCACATATTTCAAGTTTTTTTTACTGTGCCTTCTCAGACTATATTAAACTCAACATCCAAAATTTAGAAGACAGATATTCCATTGACATAATTTTTAGAGTATGTAATTGAGGATATTAGAAAACTTGCTTCAGTTATAGAAGTGTTGTAATTCATAGAAAAATATAAAGTTATAAAGGAGTTTTACATTACAGAAAACTTATCTCAGTTATCAAGCTGTTGTAATTGCTACAAAAATCTACTTCAGTTATAAAAATGTTATAATTTATAGAAAATTTACATCAGTTATTGAAGTGTTGTAAATTATTTTCTATTAAACAAGAAAATAATTGTCTTTATTGCACATTTTCATATAATTACATTTACTGATAATTACATTTACTGCCATCACAAAGTGGAAGCAGGATTTGAGTTTCTGTTTGAACACAAATGTCTGTCAGTGAGTTTAGTGCAGTTGACCTGTTTCTCTCATGGAGATGATACTCTTAGATGATAGGCTGTGCTATTTTTAAGACATTGTCACAGGTCTTTCTGTCCAGTTTTACAGCAGAAACTGTAACAAAAAAATGTGATTCCATACTAATAAGGGACAAGTACAAGAGCAAGAATTATATACGTCTGATGTGACAAAGCATAAGTATCAGGTGTTAAAATACCAAGACATGTAGATATTGTCATTTCATTTCGTATAAATGTACTTGTTTCATTTAGAACTTTGTTCTGTTCTGAAACTATGATTTTGGTCTCATTTCTAGGGTTTGAAGGTATCCCAGGGCTTCCAGGACAACCCGGTCCCCCAGGAGCGTCTCCGCCGACTGGGTTTTTGTTGGTGAGGCACAGCCAGTCCCGGGATGTCCCGCAGTGTGCAGCAGATCATATAAAACTTTGGGACGGCTACAGCTTGCTCTTTATAGAAGGCAACGAAAAATCACATAATCAGGATCTGGGCAAGTTTTTTTTTTCTCTGAGTTTTTCGTATTTATTATTGTTTCTGAATGTCTTTGATTTTGATGATGGTGATAACAATGTTCATGTTATAGTTGGCCTTCACAACTGTCCTTTTTTACTTATGTGTATATAAAAATATAAGTCATCAGTACAAGGAAGAAAGACTACAGTGGTCCTCTGACTTGAAATACCTCTTCAGAAATAACATAGGTGATACAGGTTGTTAGAGGTGGAATTGAAATGGAGGACAATTTTTTTAAAGAAACTGAAATATGAAATTACTGTAATAGTAATTGACTGAGTTTTTGTCTTCTGAGTCTCAGAAGAAGATGATGTAATTCCTAAACTGAGAGCTCCTTTTGAGGACATGAGTATCTGAGACATAACAAGCTGACTTTTATGCAAAGAGCATTGGTTATAGTCAAGCAAACATGCCACGTTAGTCTGGGGGTAAAAACAGGTACCTGAAATGAGTATACTTGGGTAAATGGTCCTCAAAATCTGAGCATTATGTGTGTTTTCAAGTCTGTGAGTAAAGAATAATTTTTTACAAATGTTAATTTCAAACTCCATACTTCTTACTGTTCTCATTTTGACTTTGCCTTGTCTCTTCAGGCTGGGCAGGGTCTTGTGTGCAGAGATTCAGCACCATGCCATTTTTGTTCTGCAACATGAATAATGTATGCAATTATGCATCTCGAAATGACCGCTCCTATTGGCTGTCAACCAGTGCACCAATTCCCATGATGCCTGTAGTAGAAAATGAGATTGAACCCTACATCAGCCGGTGTGTTGTGTGTGATGTACCCAGCAACGTTATCGCTATACACAGCCAGACGGTTACAATACCCGAATGTCCAAGAGGGTGGAGCAGTCTTTGGATTGGATACTCCTTTGTTATGGTACAGTTCCTGAGAAAGTCTTACTTATTTAACATATACAGTATATATGACAACAAAATAAATATAACACATAAAACAAACATACAAATGCGCGAAGAAAATTATCCCTTAAAATGAAAAACGAGTTGTTTTTTTTTTACCTAGTTTGAGATCTCATTGCAAGGATGAGTTCTTTGCAGATATTACCACACTGAGTCTCTAAAATGCAGGAACTATGTTGGAGTTTTTGAGTGAGCTGTATCTTTAAATCCCAGAGCAAATTCAGTTATCAGGTTTCACTGCATGGAGCACAAACATTGGCACCTTCTCAACTCCAGGTTAGAGAAGTGTGAAAGTTTCCAGGAAGCAGGTAGACAGATCAGGATTGTAGGAAGCAGGTAGACAGATCAGGACTGTAGCCAGTTCTGTTTCCAGGAAAGAAACAGGCAGACAGATCAGGATTGTAGGAAGCAGGTAGACAGATCAGGATTGTAGCCAGTTCTATTTCCAGGAAGGAAACAGGCAGACAGATCAGGATTGTGGGAAGCAGGTAGACAGATCAGGATTGTGGGAAGCAGGTAGACAGATCAGGATTGTGGGAAGCAGGTATACAGATCAGGATTGTGGGAAGCAGGTAGACAGATCAGGATTGTAGAAAGCAGGTAGACAGATCAGGATTGTAGAAAGCAGGTAGACAGATCAGGATTGTAGCCAGTTCTGTTTCCAGGAAGGAAGCCGGCAGACAGATCAGGATTGTAGGAAGCAGGTAGACAGATCAGGATTGTAGCCAGTTCTGTTTTGCTGATCCCTTGACTGTGCTGCTGTCACTTCAGCAAGTCTTCCATTCCTTCCCTTTCCCCTCACCTCTGTGTAGTAAGCAGCTATAGTGCAACTGTTTTGTGGACACTCATACAGTTTCTGTTTAGTAAACGTTGACACAACTTACATTTATGAAGCATTCACGCAGCTTCTATTAAGTAACAAATTCTGCTGTTTCTATTTAGCACACAAGTAAACTGCTTCTGTTTAATAAACAGATAAACTGTTTCTGTTTAATAAGAAGGTAAACTGTTTCTGTTTAATAAACAATTATACTACTTCTGTTTAGTAAACCATTATACCTAAGTGAATTTGTGATTATAACATCTATCTGTAGCATAAAGTTGCATTTTTTAAGTAGTATACCTATTTGTATGCGATATCTGCTACATCCTGTTCAGCTTTTGGTATGTTCTAAAATGTATTGGAGTGTAGATGTCTGTGCTAGAAGAGGAAGGAATGAAACTAGCATTTGTATGCAGCATATTCGTAAATATCTTTTCCAAAAAGTATAGAAATGCTGTTTTATTTTATCTTGTATCTTACATCCTTTCCATGCTGTGAGATGTCACTTAAGGCTCACGTGGTCGTCCTCAGTGAGCTCTTCAACCTCACCAAGGGATTTTATGCTTACTAATTTGACCTCTTAACAATGTCCTCTTCAGAGTTTCATGTGGCCAGCCTCATTTTCTTTGACCTGCTGTGTACCACTTGATAGCTTGTTTGGGGATTCTCTGTTTGTTTCTTCTCATCATGTGACCGATATATGTCCATCTCCTTTTTCTAATCACCCATGAGACAGGTTGTTGTTCGCTCATCTGCCTTATCTCTGTGTTTTTCTTGAATTTGTTCCATTTTATACCAAGTATTTTCCTTCGGCATTTGTTTTCATAAGTGTCTGATTTGTTCTCTATTGAGTTGTTTTCTAGTTATTTTATAGTAAGTGTTATATTATAGCAGAAGTTTATAGCAATGTTTCAGCTATGTTTATAGTATGTTATTGCAACGATGACATTTTTGTTTGTTCCATTTCAGCACACGGGTGCAGGTCCTGGCGGCGGTGGTCAGTCTTTGTCCAGTCCTGGCAGCTGCTTGGAAGATTTCCGTGCCACGCCATTCATTGAGTGTAACGGTGCCCGTGGCACATGCCACTATTTTGCAAACAAACTTAGTTTCTGGCTGGCCACTATTGAACAAAATGATCAGTTTGTAACGCCAGTTAGCCAAACTTTGAAGGCAGGCAACCTGCGAAATCGCATTAGTAGATGCATTGTTTGTACTAAGAATGTCTGAAAGAGGGTATCTAATGCGTATTACCAAATGTAGTTGTTATTATTACTTTTTTTTCCACAAATTAATAACAAGAGTGGTTGTCACATCTTTCATTTTCATTTCAATAAGCCAAGCTATGATCTTCACAATTTTCTGTGTATTTATGTTGTCAGCAAACTGGTGCTAAAATCTATGCAAATATTTTATCAATATTTTGTTTTCTTATCAGTTTTTTATAAATCTGAAAAGATTCTCTTGTGGTTTGCAAGCACAGGTACTTTCAGTACATACAAGCCATGGTTTACATATAAAAATATACATATATATATTATACATATTCATCAATTAACCCTGTTATGTGTTTTTGAATTATGTTTATGGAGAGAATGTATGCAAGTGTGCTCTTTATAACAAAAGCTGTGTTAAAAAAAAGTAAAAAAGAAAAAAAAATAGACTGATGTGAATAATCTGTATCCAGTCTCATACTTGTTATTTTTTCATTATTAATTATTATTATTTTGTCTTAAAAGGGCAAGCCAAAATGTGCCTTAGTGGTAACAGATTTTGCAAGTTCCCCTCCCCCCCTCCCCCCTTAGTTTTGTAATGTGTGACAATGCTCAATTTTGCCCTGTCATTTAATTTTATTTGAAATTCTCTTCTTATTCTTTTGTTCTTTTCTTTATAGGTCATTTTATAAATTGTTGGTGATAAGAGTACGCATTAAGTATGCTATATCTCAATTTCTGGCAAGCAAAATGCATCATCAGAAAAAAAAGTGAATATAAGTACTTTTAATAAGCTCACTCAACTAATAATAGCTTTGCAGTTCAAAGTAAGTCAAGAGCAGATAATTTTATTTGTAGTCTTGCCTACAAGAACAGAGTTATGACCCTATAATTGCCTCAGTGCTATTTCAAATACATGAAGATAATGTGATGGATGATACTGAGAGCGTGTTTACATAGCCAGGTACTAAATAATCTCAAACTGGTAGCCATTTTTTTTATAACTGAAATGAATTCAGGGCAACTACATTTTGACAACCTTTTTTGTTGAGTTGCAGAATAAACTTAAAACTTTTAGACCTACAAAAAGGAGTATTTAAATGTTGTTCATTTCTGTCTGTTTTATGTCAGATACAGGCAATTAAAAATGCATCATTTCAGTTTTAAATAAATGTAAGTCCCTCTGTAAAAAAAAGCTATTAGGTTCAGTTTGTTAAAAAAGGGAATGAACCATTTAGAAACAGCAGTGCATGTGTCTTGAGTGTGGTCGTTACATCTTTATATATCACAATGATTTCTTTTTTTTTTTTAAAGATAGTGACCGAAATAATGAATGATAAGAAATGTATATATTCACATAATACATATATAACTTTTTCTAGATTTTCTTACTCTCCAAAAAAATAAGTCTTCAAATATTCAGTTACCAAAAGAATTGCTTGTTCTGATAGAAATTTGAAAGGACTATGGTAGAAAGGACTATGGTAGAAAGGACTATGCTAAACAGATATATAGGTTATATCTAAGACATAAATATCACGTTAGCAATGATCTAAACTCATCAGTTTTTCCTGATTTTAAAGAGATAATTGATGATCAAGTGAGAGGAAAGGAAAAGGCAATCAAAATATTCTAGTTTGTTCTGAAATGACAGAAATTAGATTATCTAACAGTCACTAGAAAACTCAAAGTAAAAAAGAGGGCAATTGACAGACAAATATCTGATTATGCTGACCAAGTGACAGAGATAAATATCTAAGTGGGCTGACCAAGTGACAGAGATAAATATCTGAGTGGGCTGACCAAGTGACAGAGATAAATATTTGAGTGGGCTGACCAAGTGACAGAGACAAATGTCTAAATGGGCTGGCCAAGTGACAGAGATAAATATCTGAGTGGGCTGGCCAAGTGACAGAGATAAATATCTGAGTGGGCTGGCCAAGTGACAGAGATAAATATCTGAGTGGGCTGACCAAGTGACACAGACAAATATAGAAGTGGGCTGGCCAAGTGACAGAGACAAATATGTAAATGGGCTGGCCAAGTGACAGAGATAAATATCTGAGTGGGCTGACCAAGTGACAGAGACAAATGTCTAAATGGGCTGGCCAAGTGACAGAGATAAATATCTAAATGGGCTGGCCAAGTGACAGAGACAAATATCTAAATGGGCTGGCCAAGTGACAGAGATAAATATCTGAGTGGGCTGACCAAGTGACAGAGACAAATATAGAAGTGGGCTGGCCAAGTGACATAGACAAATATCTAAATGGGCTGGCCAAGTGACAGAGATAAATATCTGAATGAGCTTACTAAGTGACACAGCAAAAGAAAGGTGACTAATCAGCTTAGAAATAGCAAAGACTGTATAAAATGGAGAAATGTGATTACTAGCTCCTACAGGTGTAGCGCCTACTGAATGAAGGTTAAAACTTTTAATCTGTTACAGAGATATATGAGCTATGTTCCAATAACACTAATAATACAATTGTTATTGTGCTGTAAGAATTATGGCTCAGCCAGATTAATAGGCAATTGCAATTGTAGCAATAATATACTAGTTGTGAGCCAGCAAGAAAAAGGTCAACCATGTGAAACTCTAAAGAAACTCTAAAGAGGACATTGTCAAGAGAGACTAAATTAGTAGGCATAAAATCCTTTGATGAGGCTGAAAAACTTGTTTCAAAAACAGGAAAACTTGGTGAACTACTCCGTGAGCCCCGTGCGACATCTAACGGCATGGAAAAGATGTAAGATGTAAAATAAAATAAAACAGCATGTAAGATTTAAGAGTCAGCAAGACTGGCATCTTGTACAATGATGTGCAGTTATTTTCTACAGTGTTTGAATTATAGTGAGGGACAGCTGTAGCATTGGATTATATTTCCTAAATCGAAGTCGAACAAGTGAGTAGCTAGAATTACTTAACACTATGAAGAAAATTCTTTCAGATTGAAACATTTTGATACACAGTTGCATATGACATTCAAAATTGATGATAGAATCTGAACCTGCTTTATCTGCCCAGCCATAAAGCTCCTATATCTACATAATGTTTTTCTTTTTTTTAACAGCCTACGTGAATAGACTGTGTTTATGTCATACGTTTTCTTGTCCCCGTTTTCAGTGTGTTTGGTTGTAGCTGGTTTAACTTAGCAAGTTTTCTGTACTTTATGTTTGAGAGAAATTCAAGCTTTGCTGTGCCTGAAGCTTTTCATTTCACTTGAGTTTTTTTTTTAATAACTTGGTGTATTGATGAAGCAATAACTTCTCTTTGTGTAATTATGTCATAAAATTGCTTTTGGTGTATGTAAACACTAAGTCTTCTGTCTCAAAGTTTAATAAAGATCATTTAGGCTAAACAATGTTTAATGTGAATGAATTGTACTCTGTTGTAGATCAGACTTGAAATAACCAATATAGAGTTCTATGATTATTTTTTTTTGTATAGATCAGTACAGACAAAGGTTCAAACCTTTGTGGCTCAGTAAAATTTGATGGTGCAGAATTCTGATTTTAATAAAAGTCTCTTTACAATAATGGATGTCCTTTTTTTTTATTTCAGCAGCAAAATATTACATGTGGTTGTTGATGAGCAGCTAGTATTTGCATATTTCAGTTCTTTTTTTTTTTTTTTTTCAGCTATTACATCTTGCATCCTTCCCATGCCACTAAATGTCACATAGGGTCCGCATGGTAGTTCGCCAAGATTTCCTGTCTTTGGCAAGTTTTTCAATCTCATCAATTGATGTTATGCCCATTAAACTGGCCTCTCTTAACAATGTCCTCTTTCATGTGATTGACCTCTTTTTCTTCAGCTTGTTGTGTTCCACTTGATAGGTTGTTTGGTGATTCTCTGGTTGTTTCTTCTCATCACATGGCCTACATATGTCTACTTCTTTTTCTGATCACCCAAGAGACAGGTTGTTGATTGCTCATCTGTCTTATCAGAATCTTATCTTATTGCTGTTGTCAGAATCTTGAAATGCAACTTATATGTCAGCTGCAAATTCGTTATAGTCCCAAAAAATAGAGTGGACTGTGATATAATTCTTGGAACAAGACAAAACAAATAGAGTGGACTGTGATATAATTCTTGGAACAAGACACAAATAGAGTGGACTGTGATAATTCTTGGAACAAGACAAAACAAATAGGTTAATCAAGAAGCTCCACTGCAAGTGGCTCTTATATTATTGACTAAGTTGGAGTATCAGTGGCCTGCTTTTCATGTTCTGTGGTCAGAATGATGATGATTTTGATGATGACTGACACTGATAACAACAATGTTGATAGTAATGATGATGATTGTAATAGGAAAAGTCACAATGATTATGTTACAGGAGTGGATGTTTCATCAGCAGTGATGTTTTGTAAACAAAATAACTGCAGAGAATCAAATAGTAAAATTCGCTGAAAAAATTTTATTTACAAACAACCATTGAAGTGCCATATAAAATTCAGCTGCATATATTTCTAAACAGACCTGCCCAATGAGAAAATCATTAAATACATTAGTGAGCTACCTAGATCATCAGTTAATGAAACAACAATTACCAACCTTACATACAGTGATGAAACATGGTGATAGCAGAAAAGTGAGAAGGTTTACAGAATCTCGTAACAGAAGAAAACAAGAAGAGCCAAGAATGTGGACTGGAAATAAATATCAGAATAACAAGGTCAAGACAACCAGCTTGGAATAACATAAACCATCTCTAAATAAATATAATAGAAGGTGCACTAGAATAAATGACAAAATTCATGTATATGGGACAGAAATGGCCAAATGCACTTCAGTGAAATGAAAAAAAGTTCTTAGTTAATACCTATAGCACAGCAATTGAAGCTGAGAGTTCACTCACTCTTTATACGCTTTACCACTACACCAAGTGCTACATGAAGATGTCATATGACAGCATGTGTTATAGAGAGTGATGTGGGCATATTTTGCCAATGTGAGCACATTCTGCTGAAGTGAAGGGATGGCACACATTTCTCACTTGAGACTTCAGCTGAAGCTAGAGTATCCCTCGTTACAGTTGTTTGTGACTCGTGTATATAGCATATTTCTGCGTTGCTGACGTAGTCTTAGCAAAACAACCAATAATATACAACACGCAACAGTAATACCACCAACACAGCCAACTACAACATTTAAAGTGTTTTGAGGTTCAGTATTCTCAGTAACAAGTTGTCCTCCCGCAGTGAATACCTTTTCTTTATTTTCTTGCCTCCAGCTTCCACAAGTTGGAAACCCTTTTGGAGGCTTGGGCATGTCTGTAAGCTTTCCTTCTTGCAGTATGAGCCCCATGCCCAACTCTGAGTGAAGTTCTAAGTGGCAGTGGAAGAACCAGAAACCTGTGTTTCAGTGCAAAAAAAAAAAAAGAAAAGGTAAATGAATGTCTTTATACAAGAAATAAGCCAGAGCATATTTCCTAAAACTTTATTCTCGAGAATTCAGTTCTTCATAAAGTGAACACCAAGAACTGTTATGTAGTTTTACTTCTGTCCCAGATATAAAAAAGCACTTCAGTTATGAGACACTTCAAACTTCTCTCTTCTTATTGTTCATTTTGTGTATGCAGTGACTGGGAAGTCAATATTAAATCAACTTTCTCCATTGGCCAAGTCTAAAGAAATGTTCATTGGATATATGCAGACTATTTGAAGCTCTTAAATGTTTACGAAGAATTAGAAAAATATTTTGGCCAAACACCATAAGAAATAACATCTTATTAGCAGAAATGCAGATGAAACCACCGACAACAATTATTGAGGAAAGACGCTGGCGATGGTTGGGACATGTGCTCCGAATGACTGACAACTCACTACCAAAAATAGCACTAAGATGGACACCACAGGGGAGCAGAAGTAAGGGTAGACCAAAAGAGACATGGAGAAGAACAACAGAAAGGATGTTGAGCAATAGAGGGCTCACCTGGGCAAGAGCAGAAAAAAAGGCGAAGGACAGGCATTTGTGGAAAACCTTTGCGGAAGCTCCATGTGCCCTGGGCATTTAAGGTTCAGAGAGAGAGAGATTTGAAGCTCTTGAAAATGACCAAAATGTTTAGAATCCAGAGTCATTCCAGTGGGCTGGTGTATAGTGTTCAGAAGGCCATAATGTTAACAGAGGATGTGCTCTGCTGTCTGAAGTACCTATCCTGGAGGACTAACCCAAGGCCATGATCTCCTCTACCAAGTTTCTGACATCACTTGCAGCTCTGATTAATTTCAAACTGTCAAGAGGGTATTAGTACAAAATAAGCAACATGCTTTCTCCATATACACTGCCCAGAGAATGCATGTACAATCTTATAAGATGAGGATAATGCCAAGTGAGCACAGAGTTGGCTGAGTCATGTTCTGATAAGAAACATCTTCCTTTCTTCTCGGCAGACTGTACACAAAAACCTGTGATCAGACTTTTCCTCTGGATGCAAGTGATCAAGATACACGTGAAGCAAGTCATAAATAGTGTACAAAGTTATAAAAACAAAGCATGACTGACAAAATAAACAAAATAAATTTATTTACAGCTGTAATACCTTAAAATAGTAATGTGTATGATTCATTGCTTTATGAATTTTTTAAAAATTAAAAATAAACTAAAAGCATTTCTGCAACTAAACAACTACTAGGTATTGCATCTCATTTTCAAGAAAGTCTGGTCTTCACACAAAAAAAATATTCTATTTTAATATGTACTTTATGCTTTCTTTGCATTCAAATCATTTGAAATGCCACATGATGATGATATTAATGTATTTTGTTTTGTTTTGTTTTGTTTTTTTGCTTGAGATTTCATGCTTTCTATTATCCTCTGAAACAAACAGAGAACAAACCTGTTATGACGTGGTGATAAATGGCCAAAAAAAAAGAAGTGAATAGCATAGAATCCAACTGCAGCAGAACCAAGTTATGACGAAACTGATGAGCAGAAACAGAGGACCATATGCATAATGTAGCAACACAGAGAATAAACATACATGTGGTGCTCAAGAAGACTAAAACATATGACATATATGTGAAAATTTTTGTCCACGTTATCATACAACTCGTACAACTGACAGGGTGTAGTGTTTGCTAAAACAACTCCATATTTTTGCACATGCGGTTTCAATTCTTATAAAAACTACATTTTTTCTTTCAATAACCAGCACTAACCTGGGTTGTTGGCTCTGAATCGAATTATGACCACTGACTGTGGGCTGACAGAAACAGTGTCTTTGTATGGGGCATGAGACATCCTTCTGTGGATGTGACCTTTATCATCCAGGTCTTTAATTTCCTTCACTGTGAGGTCATGATCAAACTGGACATACAAAATAAAATCTCACTTTATTGTACCATGTATATGTACACTGGACTGTACCATTTACACTAGACCATATCATTTCATTTACAATTGGCCATACCTTAAGCATGTACACTGGACTGTGCCTTGAGCATCAACTTTGTGCATGTACAAGGTGGCATCAGAAAGTTTCTGGTCTGTACTTGTCATGACTGGACTGCTTGATAAACGTGTGTGAAATTCTGCAGAATCAATCTGCCAACTTGGCATCATACTGTCTAAACATTCTCACTTTCTACATGCAGGTTTGTGATCTTGTTAGGACTGAAGTGCAAAGGTTATGATGTGCCTGCTTCAAATTTTGTGCCAAGCTTGGCAAACCTGCAACTCACACCCTTGAAGTGCTTCTACGGACTCTTAGTTAACATTCTTTAGGTTTCTGAATAGTGGGCATGTTTCAAGACTGGTTGATTGACAGGTCATAATGACAAGTATTCAGGGTGATCAATCACCAGCAAAATTCCAGAAAATGTGGGAAAAATCTGTGAACTCATCCATGAGGACTTGTTGAACATGGTTGAACTCATCCATGAGAACCATTGCTGAACATGGTTGAACTCATCCATGAAAACAGTTCCTGAACATGGTTGAACTCATCTATGAGAACCGTTGCTGAACATGGTTGAACTCATCCATGAAAACCATTGCTGAACATGGTTGGACTCATCCATGAGTGCTGTTGCTGAACAAGACACCAGCTTTTTCACATGGTTGGACTCAGTTATGAAGTCTGCTGGAGATCTCTCATGGAAAGTCTGAATGTGCGGTGTACATCAGCTCTCGACACTCAGAAGTACCAGTGCCTTGAGTTTCGTGAGATGGCTAACAATGACTCAGCTTTCTTATCTAGGATTATCGCATGATGAAATCTGGGTTTATGGATATGATCCTGAGACAAAACAACAGCTGTCACATTGCAAAGCCCACAAAAGACAAAGGAAGGCACAACGGGTCCAGAGTGCAACAAAAAGCATGCTCATCATTTTTTTTTCAATATCAGGGCAATGTTTAGCACAAATTTGCTCTTCCTGGCATTATGCTGAATTCTGCCTCATACTGCCATTATTAAGGAGCTTGACAGAAGATATGTCATTAAAAAAGACCGGAACTGCTCCAGCCACAACCATCACCTACATCATGACAATGCGACTGCTCACACCTCCCACGGTATGATCTAGTTTTTGACAAAAAACAACACATTTGCCTGCACCCCTTGCAACTTATCCCTGTTCACCAAAATGAAACTGAACCTGAAGGGACACTGCTTCAACTTCTTCTTCTTCTTCGTTCGCTTCTACCACCAAGACCGCATTGTGATCCTACTGAGTTTACACCTGTGGTCCTCGTTAGGTCCCGTGGTCTCCTGTGTGGTCCCCGAGAGGACCACCCAAGATCCCCGAGAGGACCACACAAGATCCCCGAGAGGACCACAAGAGGTTCAGAGTATCGTAGGGCTTTAGCCTGTATTCTTGGTGGGTCTCGGAAGCGGATTGCGTTACACCGTGGTTTTCGTTGCACCAGTTTAGTCTAGAGTTGGACTTTCTCACCGGAAGACCTCGACGTGTTTAGGATATCAGTGCATCCCCGCTGGGTGAGAGGTGGTAGCCCACGCAGGCCAGAGTTGGACCTTCTCACCGGAAAACCTCGACGTGTTTTGAGATATCCGTGTATCACCGCTGGGTGAGAGGTGGTTGCCCATCCAGTCCAGAGTTGGACTTTCTCACCGGAAAATCTCAGCGTGATTAGTATACGCAAACATCCCCGCCGGGTGAGATGTGGTTGCCTATCTATACTGCCCTGGTCCAGTGTCTCCGACTTCAGCATTTTGCGGTCGTGGCCGCTACCCTTCCTAGTTGTGACCAGGATGGAGCTTTTGTCCAGGAGGACGAGTCCTCGCCACTAGTGACTTCTACCCCTGGGTTGAGCCGGTTTAGGCATTATCCCAGTATGGCCGTGTTTGGGATGTGACCGACCTCTAGAGCAGAGGTACTGTGACATGCGTAGCCTTCAAGATTCACCCCTGGATTGAGCCGGTTTAGGAAAAATTCACCAGTATGGGTATATATCAGGCGTGACCGACCTCTAGAGCGGAGGTAGCATGATATGTCTAGCCATCAAGTTCCACCCCTGGTGTGTGCCGGTTTAGGCATATTTCACCAGTGTAGGTGTATTTCGGACGTGGCCGGCCTCTAGAGCAGAGGTGCCGTGGTATGTATAGCTCTCGCAGAGATACTATTGGACATACCGATTAAACTTCATTTTATCCTTTCCATCACCTTTTCACATAGGCAACGCACAGCAACCTTTATTTCTTTTCCTCATTTTCTTCCTTGACCGGGAGGAGCTTCACTCCACGCGCGGCATTCGAAGAGTCTCGCCAGCAGTGTCTTAACCTCTGGGACAAGCCGGTTCATGCATTTCACCCGATATGACTGCACTCAGGACGTGGCCGACCTCCAGACCAGAGGTGCCGTGATTTGACTGTTTGCTTCGCTTTATCCTTTCTACCACCTTTTCCGCAGTGATGCCGCGCGGCAACCCCATTTGCACCTTTCTTCATTGGCCGGGAGGAGCACCGCTCCACAAACGGCAGCTGAAGAATCTCGCCAGCAGCGGTAGATGAGCTACCAAGTGTGCCACTCATCTACCCTAAGTATCTGGTTTTCAGGCACCAGATATTCGCCCTCGCCCCTTCTCCGGTCAGTTTACACAGTTCTGCCAGGAGCTGGACTTGACGCTCGCCGTTGGAGTGGAGATCGAATTCTCCACCCCACCTCAACCAATAACAGTCCTTAGAACCACTGCTTCAACAAAATTGATGAAATCCTGAAGGAATCACCAGTTTTCTGAGGTATGGAAGAGTTAAAAATGGTCTCACTGTTTTGAAAAGAGTGGAGACCAAATTTAAATAACATAAACTTATACTTTTTTATAAGCACCAGTCCAGGAGCTTTTTGATACAATCTCTAAAAAGACTGCACCATATCCATTCGATCATATTATGTGCATGTACAGAGAACCTTATCAAGTATATGAGCGAGAGAGAGAAAGTACGAACGAATGAACATACTTTATTTATGACTCACCAACATTGATGCTATCATGTCAGCTATGACACATCAACAATGATGACACCATATCAGCTATGAGTCACTGACTGCCAAATCAGACAGCTCTCTAACAAGAAGAGATAAACAAGCACATACATATCTACTCAAAATGTTAAAGTAGGACATTTCAAATGCACATGTTAGCCCTGTCTAACTTCTGACACTTTGATGGCTACCCTTCCAGTTGTAGTCACAAAGATCTATTGTTGGTGCTATTTTTTTTCTTTTATTACTTCTACATTACTTCAGTTTTGTTACAACATTATTCAACTGCTGTCACTAACCTTCTTCATTGCTACAACCTGAAAAGAATGTCCATGTAGGTGCATTGGATGAGCCAGTGTGTTTGTAAATGACACCATCACAATTTCTACAATGTCACCAGAGTCAACATCCAGCTTGTGAACACAGTGACACATAACTTGACTGCAGTCATCAGTCATGCTATCATTGTTACAAAACATGTGCTGAAAAGTTCATTTTAAAAACAGTGAGTTAAATGACATTCGAACTAAAATATTTATTCTGTCTTATTCATGAAATTCTATGAAAATTCTTCAAAAGTTAAGATATGAAAATATTATTTTGGTTTATATTCCCTACATTTTGTTTCGACTTTCTTCTTTCCTTATGATGTTTCAACTCTAAGCCTACTGTTTAAATGACTATTAAAAAAAAATTACAAATAACTACAGTTAGGTGGTTTTGCCTGTAGTTAGAAGTTCATAATTTTGAATTGCCACATGCAATAAAGATTGGCTTCACATCATTTTCCAGTAAAACATTGCTGTTTGTTACAGAAAATGTTTATGCTTCATGGATATCGTGTGGTAGTTTAAGAATTAATTTTTGCTCATCTGATTAAGACTATGGGTGAAAATTATGCATGGTCTGTCATCTACACACATAAAACTCTTTCCCGGCATCTCTTTTGTTAAAGGAGAAGCACTATGGAAACAGGTTCTTCTAGGCCTAAAGCTCACCCACAGGGAGTCTTCCTTTGCTTCCCTGAGTCTTCCTTTGCTTCCCTGAGTCTTCCTTTGCTTCTCTGAGTCTTCCTTTGCTTCCCTGAGTCTTCCTTTGCTTCCCTGAGTCTTTCTTTGCTTCCCTGAGTCTTCTTTTGCTTCCCTGAGTCTTCCTTTGCTTCCCTGAGTCTTACTATGCTTCCCTGAGTCTTCCTTTGCTTCCCTGAGTCTTACTATGCTTCCCTGAGTCTTCCTTTGCTTCCCTGAGTCTTCCTTTGCTTCCCTGAGTCTTCCTTTGCTTCCCTGAGTCTTACTATGCTTCCCCTAGTCCTCCTATGCTCCTCTGAGTCTTTCAATGCTTCTCTGATTCTTTCTTTGCTTCTCTTGTGGCCACTGTCTCTATGCATTAGTGAAAATTTGAGGCACATAACAGTTGATGTTGTGGAAATAAATCATGAAACAAATGCAGAGTGACTGACTGTGGGCTTACTAAATGCCCAACACGGGCTCATCAGTCTTTTATTTAGGCCCTACTTTTATATAAAATGTATAATTTATGTACTTTTATATAAAATGTATCATTTATGTACTTTTATATAAAATGTGTCAGTTATGTATTTTTATATAAAATGTATCATTTATGTACCACTTCTGCTTGGAAAACTGTTTGTTAGAAACATCACTTGGAGGTAGAACATGGTCTTGACCAGTTGTGGTTCACTGACTCTGACAATCATGAGATGTTTCTTCCTCAGTTACATTTATTCCCATGTTGAACTGTTTATGAAGATAAAGAATTAGAATACTAAAATCTTTTTTTATTTAAAAGTAACATTCGTCCTTATTTTATCAATAAATCTTTCTGACCTGGGGTATATCCTTGTACTGGGTCAAAGGTGGAGAAGGTGGAAGAGTAGATGAAATGTAGTTAAGCTGATGGTTGATTGGACGGAACGGTGGTGGTTTCTGGGTAGATTTATGTGGTTTAGGAGGAATCTGAATTCTCTCATCTGCCAGATGACTAACGGCTGAGGAAATGCAAAAAGTGATGTGCAGGATTCTAAACATTTATTTCTGTATACATGAGTTTGCATGAATAATATGGTTCCAGATGCATGCAAGATGGTGGGTGTTTATTAATGCTCTTGCTGACATGCAAAATTCAGAAGGATTTCACTTGAGTTGTCACATATTCTGAAAAAGCAGATGGGCCGAACACTTCTAAGAAATACTTAAACAACCACACCCAAAAGAATTGTTAAAACTTGAAACTGACTTACAATCCCACAAATAAAAGTCAACCTAGATGAAATTACACTGAACGTAATTGAAACAGCAGTGAATCTAATGGCTAACAACAAAGCTGTAGGTGAAGATAAAATAACAGCCGAAATGTTAAAAGCTATTAACAGTGACAACATGAGACAACTATAGAGTGTTTAATAAAGTTTGGAAAGAAGAAAAGGTCCCTTCTAAATGGAAAAAATGAATTATTGTTAAAATGCCAAAAAAAGGCAACCTTAGCGATTGCAACAATTGGAGAGGAGTAACCTTAATATCAGTTGTGTTAAAAGTATTTTGCAAAGTCATTCTGAATAGACTCAAAGATATAGTGGATACTGCAATGAGAGAAGAACAAGCAGGACTTCGGAAAGGAAAAAGCTGTCTCGACCAGATCTTTATTCTAAGAATAGTACTTGAAGAACATAATGAAAAGCAAAGGCCATTAATCCTGAATTTCATAAAAAAAAAAAAAAAAGGTAAAGGAAAATGTAAACTTCATAGACTATAAAAATGCATTTGATAGCATACCCAGAGATTCACTGTGGAGAATTTTAAGACTATATGGAATACCATCTTAAATTGTCAACATCATTAAGGATCTCTAAAATGGACATGTTTGTGCAATCAACACAGAAGAAGGAATGAGCGAATGATTTCAGATTGAAACAGGCGTGAAACAAGGATGTATATTATCTCCCTTGCTTTTTGGAATTGCCAGACTTCATAATGAAAAGATGCTGTACAGGTAAAACAGGCACTGATTGGGTACATGTGACCCAACTAGAAGATCTTGATTTTGCAGATGACATAACTCTTATCAGTGACAATGTGAAATCAGTGCAAGAAAAAAACAGATACCCTGTCTTCACCAGCTAGCAAAATAGGACTTGAAATTAACAAGGAAAAAACAAAAATAATGAAACCTCCCATTAATCAAGAAAGAAAAATATATGTAGAAGGAACAGCTGTTGAAGAAGTACACCAATCTGCATACCTTAGCAGCTACATAGACCAGAGTGGTGACTTCAGAAAAGAAGTTAGAATTATAATTGCAAAAGCAGCTTTGACCATCAAGAACCTTGAGAGCATATGGCATTCAAAAGTTATAAGCACAAGAACAAAACCATAATTATTCAATTTAAATGTAATATCCACCCTCATTTATGCATCCGAAAGCTGGAAAACAATTAAAGAAGTAAAGAGGAAATTAGACTTTTTTAAAAACAACAGCCGAAGGAAAATACTCGGTAGAAAGTGGAACGAATTCAAGAACAATGCAGAGGTAAGGTAGATAACCGAACAACAACCAGTTTCATGTGTGATCAGGAAAAGGAGATGGACATATGTTGGTCACGTGATGAGAAGAAAGAGTCAGAGACTCCCAAAACAAACTATCAAGTGGAACACAACAGACTGAACATAAAGAGGTCGACCATGTGAAACTCTAAAGAGGACATTGTTAAGAAAGGCCAAATTAGTAGGGTTGAAAAGCTTGCCCAAAAAAGGAAAACTTGAAGAACTGCCATGTGAGCCCTATGTGACATTTAACAGCACAGGAAGAATGTAAGATATATGAGTTTGTTTTCTCTACATACTAATATCATTTTCTCCTCTGTTTCATCTACTGGCCGTCTTATTTCCTGCATTACTGGCATGTCTATTTGGAACAACTAGTTCTTACTTCATTTCTTTTCTAGCACTTATTCTCTGCAAGCACTACATGTTCCATGTTCTAAATTTAAGAATCTTTTTAGCAGTCAAGGTCCTTAATCCTTAATCAGATATGAATCTGTTCCATAACATCCACACATTTTCTTTTTTAGTGGGGTTGAGTTCACAGCCCAGGACTCTAAACATGGAGGACCACGGCACACTTTTCTTCTGGTTCATATCTCTTTTAATGTCTAGGTCATGCAGAAAGTGTGGAAGGAAGTCATCAGATGGAACTTGCACATGTACAAGAGATAGAAAGGACAGGATCAAGGAGCAGACCAAGACAAAGATGGAAAAACAACATGAAAGATGACCTAGAAGAGCCTGGAGTAAACAACAGGGAAAAGAAGGCCAGGGACAGAGATAAATGGAGGCAGATTTTGTCTGCACCAAAATGCCTTAAAGATTTACAATGCAGAGACAGAAAGCAAAAATACATATTTATCCATCACATGCGTTTATAATTTTGTATTGACACATACAAGCATTGGAACATATTTCCATGACAACAAGCTTAACCATTACAGTAGCACACAGTAGCACATCATCAAATTTATGCTGGGTGATGACATATTTTATTTTGTTGCATACTTTCACTGAAACTGAAAATGCTTGTGTAGCAAAATGGCTAGCACTTTTGTCTGCAGTGATGAAGGTCGGTGTTTTAATCACATTCTGAAGTGTCCCTGTTAACCAGGGTTAGTAATGTAGTAATGGATACCAACACCATCTGAAGATGGGGAAGGGAGAGCAGCCAGGAGTTCTTTTGATCACATCAGTCTACAGTGTTCCATCAAGTCAAAGAAAATATGACCACCAACACTGACTGGAACTCATGACAGATCCTGATTTGCAGGCACTGATGATAGAGTCATATTCTAATAAGGCCGGTAGGCAGTGATGATAGAGTCATATTCTAATATGGCCAGCAGGCAGTGATGATAGATACTGATTTGCAGGCACTGATGATGGAGTCATATTCTAATATGGCCAGCAGGCAGTGATGATAGAGTCATATTCTAATAAGGCCAATAGGCAGTGATGATAAAGTCATATTCTAATATGGCCAGCAGGCAATGATGATAGAGTCATATTCTAATATAGCCAGCAGGCAGTGATGATAGAGTCATATTCAAATATGGCCAGCAGGCAGTGATGATAGAGTCATATTCTAATATAGCCAGTAGGCAGTGATGATAAAGTCATATTCTAATATGGCCAGCAGGCAGTGATGATATTCTAATATAGCCAGCAGGCACTTACTGACTCACCCATTGAAAGGTAAAACTGTTTGTCTGGCTTCTTCTTAAGAACATCATCGTCATCTACTTCATCATCCAGGGATTGTAAATCAACAACTCGGAAAGATGTATTGCTGGATATGCCACTAAATCCATTTAAAATCTGGAAGAAATAGGTAATATTATAAATGACTTATATAATAATGTATTCATTAAACTGGTGTAAAGATAACATATTGACTACATTAATTCATTTATTATAATAACTGGTTTACATTTCTGATTTACGTATGTTGATCATTCACACACTTTCACATATTTAGTACAATTAACATGATAGCGTTATGTTGACAGAAAATCCTGTAATCCCTTTTATTAAGTTTCACAGCAGTTTAAAATTTTAAAATCTAAACCACGGAACAAAACTCATTGTACACAGTTATTTTTAAAAAAATAATTTTGTACAAAGCTATAAGTATACTATAAATATATTTATAATTTTGAACAAAATCATATTTACATAGTCATTTTATTTAAAGTTTTGTAAAAAGCCATATGTAGACATTCATTTCATTAATAATTTTGTACAAAGTGATGTGTACACGTTTGTTTCATTTATAATTTTGTACAAAGTGATGTGTACACATTTGTCTCGTTTATAATTTGTACAAAGTGATGTGTACACATTTTTTTTCATTTATAATTTTGTAAAAAGCCACAAGGGATGCTTGCTATAGGAGGACAAGTTCAGCAAATGATCTAGATATAACTAAAACAACCAAATGACCTAAACATAATAAAAACAAGCAAATGACCTAGACATAATTAAAAAAAGCAAGTGACCCAGACAAAACTAAAATGAGCAAATGACCTAGACATAATGAAAACAAGCAAATGACCTAGACATAATTAAAACAAGCAAATGACCTAGACATAATTAAAACAAGCAAATGACCTAGACATAACTAAAATGAGCAAATGACCTACACACAGCTAAAACAACCAAATGACCTACACACATCTATAACAAGCAAATGACCTTAACACAGTTAAAACAACCAAATGACCTAGACATAACTAAAACAAGGCAAATGACCTAGTCATAACTAAAACAAGCAAATGACCTACACACAACTAAAACAACCAAATGACCTAGACATAACTAAAACAAGCAAATGACCTACACACAACTAAAACAACCAAATTACCTAGACATAACTAAAACAACCAAATGACCTGGACATAACTAAAACAAGCAAATGACCTAGTCATAACTAAAACAAGCAAATGACCTACACACAACTAAAACAACCAAATGACCTAGACATAACTAAAACAAGCAAATGACCTAGACACAGCTAAAACAAGCAAATCCAGACTATTACTTCAGCCTGCATGTTCATATTCTGATCACAGTTATAAATTAGAGAGGTTGATTGTTGTATATTACCCTCTCATGTTCACATACTGATCACAGTTATAAATTAGAGAGGTTGAATGTTGTACATTACCCTCTCACATTCAGCCTCTTGAGTGTTGTTATAAGTCGCTTTTCTCTCAGGCTCTGAATCTCTTGCCCCAGAATATCTCAAAATGGCTGCCTGAAGGTGTTTTAAAAAATACATGACAGTATAAGCAGGTGAGATTATGAAACTATAAGTTTTTTCATCATGTTTTATTGTCTTCAGATGATGAAGGTAAAATGTGAAACATCATAATTTTGTCATTTTAGTACATGATAAATGCTGTCCTACAAAATTCTTAGCATCAAATTTCTCAAACAAAGACATGACAAAAAGTTAAATAACTGAACAGCAGAATACAGTGATTCTGTATTCTCCTTGGCTTAACTAATAACTAATACAGTGCTCTTCGTAGCTAAAGTGTGCCCAGAGAAATCTGTAACTGCTACGGATATAAATACATCTGCACACGTGTGGATCTATTTTGTCAAAATAGCATATGTATAATTAATTTTATATATTGTACAGGTGATGTTGTTAATATGGTCATAGGTGAGGTTACTATATGCACACTCTGCAATAACTTGCTAAAATAATACATTTATATATTTATATATAAAATACAAATTTATGTGGGTGTATTTCTGTAATTGCTAACCTCTTTAATGTACATTTTTCCAACTTTAACTGTGCTTATTGTAGCTGTAGCCATGACAACAAAATCACTTGTGTAGTTACTACAAAATTACTTATGTTCTTATTACAGTTTTGTCTGTAAACTTATTTGAACATGACCTGTATAACTATAGCAACATCAGCCATGCAGCTATTGCAACATTACATTATGTTACCACCTAGTTATATGAGTCAGGTGCCCAAAACCTCACCTAGCTCACCTGAAATACACCACTGTTGCATCTGCCATGACCTTTAAACCTTATCCAGAAATTGTCCTTGACTTTATATTTTGCCTGTAGAACAAAATCATATCTCTCTCCAGAGAATATCATGAAAGCATCCACCTTCAGTGGTTCTATGTCATGACCATCTGTGGCTATTATTAGAAGTGGATGCTCATCCACGGTGATGAAGATTGGACAGTTAACAAATCCATTGTAAGCCAGTCTAAACCGGTATCGCATTCCCGCTTTGACTTGAAACACAGGGTAAGGCATGACTGGACCATCCTTGGTGCTGCCTAGTCCTTTATAAATAAAGTTTACACAAATGTAATATAAATACAGTTTATATAAATGTAATATAAACACAGTTTATATAAATGTAACATAAATAAAGCTTACATTAATGTAAATAAAGTTTACATAAATGTAACGTAGATAAAGTTTTCAGGAAGTTAAAATGAATATAAGTCTATCTATTATTACTTTGGTAGCTACATAAACTAGGATAGCAACACAAGAAAGGAAGTTAGAATTGCAAAAGCAGCATTGTCCTTCAAGAAATTTGAGAACATATGGCATTCAAAAGTTATAAGCACAAAAACCAAGTCAATATTATTCAATTCAAATGTAATATCAACCCTTATTTGTGCATGTGAATGCTGGAAAACAACTTAGGAAATAGGCAACAAATTAACAATAAATAGTGTATAAGTACACAACTATACACAAAGCACTGCGGTAAAGCTGTGATACCAAAATGTATAAACTAGGAAAAAAGTAGGTACAGATTTATTATTTAACGAATACACAGTTGTGACGTTTCGGCGTTTGCCTTCGTCAGACAATAACAAACAGAAAGAAGAGTAAGGTAGAGAAGAAAAAGTATAGGATTACATTAAACCAAGTTAATGAAATAATGAAAAAAAAAATGAATGATAAATACAAAACAAAACTCTTTTGTATTTTGTGTCAATGTATGGAGTATCATCTGTTATAAAAGTAATATATGGAGTGGCTCAAGTGTTAAAAATAGTATATAGAGTGGCTCATGTGTTAAAAGTAATGTGTGCTGAATGGCTCATGTAGTAAAAGTAGCGTGTAGAATAAAGCAAAGTAGTTCAACTATTTTGAAAATGCACTGACATGTTTGATAAAAAAGTAAATCAGCTGATCTTTTATCTATTTTACGAACTTAGAACAACAGATCAAGAGCTCACAGGCTGCGGGATCTTTTATAACAACAGAAGGGCTTTAATTTCTGCCATTTATAGAGGGGGTTTAAGTTCTGTCATTTATAGAGGGGGTTTAAGTTATGTCATTTATAGAGGGGGTTTAAGTTATGTCATTTATAGAGGGGGTTTAAGTTATGTCATTTATACATTAATGCAGATGAACATGCAACAAAAACAACAATAACAACAAAAACAACAAAAAACAATAAAAAACAACAACTTTTAAATTGGTTGTCTCGAACACTTTGCCTTTTCTTCTTATGTGGGATCACAGACAACAAAGATTTAATGAGAACTATTTATATCATGTGGTGATAAACATGCAGACCAGCTACTCACTGTTAACAAGAAGTGATGTGATATGTGAATGATAAAGGTAGATAGAGGTGTATGGTGTAGTTTTACAAGGTGGTAGAGCAAGTGAGTGAAGTGAGAAAAAAAACAAATAGAAAGTATGAGAGTGTATAAACGAAAAACATACAACATCCGATATTTTGGCATGAGCCTTTTTTTGAGGATTACATACACAAACAAGACAAAAAATGAATAACTAAATGGGAAACTTATCTTAATGTGGCATCCTCCAACAGTAGGGAACACAGAAATGTGTGTCCACTAGATGAGAAATAGAGACCACGCGGGGCCACACAAAAGATAAGCCGATAGAGCCAATCTTAATGAAGAGGTGGAGAGAAGGAGGGAAACAGGGGAAAGGGGGAAGGGGAATAGACACATGATAGTTGTTAGAGAAGAAAAGAAGGTGGTGATAGGGAGGTGAGCTAGGAGAAAGATCAGACGTTGCGGACGCCATAGATGCAACACTTGTCCATTTGTTGTTGAGGCTAGTCAGATCTCCTTCCCTAAGTCCACGTTATCAGTTCAGGAGGGTTTCACCTGTATTTCACACAATGTTATTTATGCTATTATGTGCAAATGTTGCAGTATGAAGTACATAGGGAAGACCAGTTTACACTTTTTTTTGTTTTTGCCAACATCTTATCGATATTTCTAAGAGGGCCTGGACACCTGTGGCTAAACATTTTTCCCTTAGCAACCACAGGGGAAAACAGGACATTTCTGTTATACTACCTGCTCTTGTTCTGCTGATGTACGATCTTGGACGGTCCTAGAAAAGTGCCTTATTTTCCAGACTGGCTGTCTCCACCCAGCTGGAATTAACAATGTCTTCAGCTTTTTGTAACTTCTTTAGTTTTCCACCTTTTTTTCTGTGATTTATACTCTACTTTCTTGTTTCTTATCTCCTAGATCCCATCCTTATTGCCACCTTCTCTTCTTCTCTAATGGATATGTGTCTATTGCCCTTCCCCCATTTCCCTCCCTCTCCTCCCTCTTCTTTACGATTGGCTCTGTCAGCTTATCCTTTGTGTGGCCACACGTGGTCTTTATGTCTCGTCTAGTGGACATACATTTCTCTGCATTTCCTACTTCTGGAGGTTGCCACATTAAGATAAGTTTTTTGTTCAGTTAATATTTTTTTGTCCCATTTTTGCATGTAATCCTTGAAAAAGGCTCACGCCGAAATATTGGATGTTGTATGTTTTTCATTTATACACTCTCTTACTTTCTATTCATTATTTTCTCACTTTACTCACTCCCTCTGCCACCTTGTAAAACTACATTATACACCTGCTTATTGTAGTCGCCTCTCCTTTATCTGATATGTGAATGAATTGGATGACAAACTAGCTATATACTCTTAACAAGAAATGATGTGATATGTGAATGAATTGGATGATAAACTAGCTATTCACTCTTAACAAGAAATGATGTGATATATGAATGAACTTGATGACAAACCATTAACCAAGATGCTGATAGGCTGAGTTTCAATTCCTGCATGTGAGCTTTCAACGAAAACTTCTCCACCAGATTTCTCTGTCCAGTCCATTAGGATGATGTAGTGCTCAGGCAGGTCATAGTCATACAGGTGCCGATGTGGGTCAAGGTTAGGAGGTGTCCGGATAATCAGACCCCCAAACAATCCGTCTGATCTCTGGATTGAGGAATGAGAATGCCAAAAGTGCGTTCCAGGATCGCTGGCTTGAAATCTGAAAAAAAGGAAAGAGTTTCTCAAGCAGAAGCTAGAGTCCATCTCTTCTTCCTGTTGCAAGCTACATTTTCTTCTTTTCTTCCATCATACTTCTGTAGCAGAGAAAGAAAATAATTCTTTGGTTTTTTTTTCAAGAATATTAGTGGTATGTATCATCATTATCATCATCATCATCATCATCAATAAATGTCATGCCAAGTATTGTGAATGCTCACGCCCCTCCACACATCCATGTCTTTGATGCTTCATGAACTCAGTGATCTTTAAACATATTATCATACAAGATTGTTTTCTTGTAGCATATTCTATTTTTAGAGCATACATGCTAATAAATAATTATAAAAATGATAGATTTATGTAAGCAATTAACTGCATTAACCAGACAAGTTATATTTTTTTATTTATCTACTTTGACTAAGAAGTCTTACATCATCCTTGTACAAATTTTTCAATCGAGAAACAAGGAGGTTTTCTGATGCTTTTTTATACAGTAAAGTGATTTAATTGTACATGCTATTTTAAGATATTTGACATGCTGCCAACAAACATGTGAATGTGAGCGAGAGAGTTTGTGAACATTCTTTGCTTTGTTTTTGTTGAAACATCTGCAAAACTTTTCTAAGTTGAAGAAAGATATGATGTAATATTTATCTACATTTCCTCAGAACTGAACAGTATTAACAAATATCTAACTATAACACACAATACCTGTATTCCATCTGGGACTTGGTGTGTATGGGACACTGGGTGATCAAATTGGTCCCATCCATGTGTGGGCTACCTTTTTGTCTCACCCCGTGCCAGTGAATTGAAGTACCTTCCCCAAGCTCCATTCTGTTGTCTAACACAACCACAATAGTGTCTCCCTCACACACCTGGTTACCATGGTGATATTGTCAGAAAAGTCAGGTGTAAATTTCAAGTGCCAGGATAATACAGATTCATTTCCAAGACATTCACACCTGCAACTCTTCAACTGAAAATCTGTGACTAGACCATTCAAGGTTGAACTGTATTTGTCAAACTGTCATTACTTATTACAGTTTATAATAATACTAATCATCATGTGTTTTTGCTTTGGGATGTCCAGATAAACAGGCATAACAGTTTAACAGATATCAGTTAAAGCAGAGTAACAGGTGTGCACTGACTGCCACTACTGTAAATTAAGCAACTTCAGTAAATAGTCAGATTAACACTGGGAGTTAATTTGTGATTCATGACCTATATGTTTTTCTATTTTTTTTTATAATAACAAATTTGACTGTGTATTTTATATTTACATTTATAGAAAGGACAAATATTCTAACATTCTTTGGATATATTCACATTAGCATATCTTAATACATGAAGTTTTTAACTTTTGGTTAACTTGTGTAACAAGTTCACAGACCACAAAACTAACTCCAAATGGTAAAGCTAATCTGACTGGCTGATGAAGTTGATTTGTTACAGTAACATCTGACTGGCTAATGAAGTTGATTTGTTACAGTAACATCTGACTGGCTAATGAAGTTGATTTATTACAGTAACATCTGACTGGCTAATGAAGTTGATTTGTTACAGTAACATCTGACTGGCTAATGAAGCAGTTTTGTTACAGTAACATCTGACTGGCTAATGAAGCTGATTTGTTACAGTAACATCTGACTGGCTAATGAAGCAGTTTTGTTACAGTAATATCTGACTGGCTAATGAAGTTGATTTGTTACAGTAACATCTGACTGGCTAATGAAGCAGTTTTGTTACAGTAACATCTGACTGGCTAATGAAGCAGTTTTGTTACAGTAACATCTGACTGGCTAATGAAGCAGTTTTGTTACAGTAACATCTGACTGGCTAATGAAGCAGTTTTGTTACAGTAGCGGGAGTCAATGCTGACACATTCGTTTTTTTTGTACCAACAGTCCATCTCGATCTGAAGGTATTGACTTAAGACTTGACAAACAGGACTTGGATTTGTGTTGATTTTTTGGTTCTATGTCTTTCTCTGCTAGCAACCCTTGTCTGCTTTAGTTACATGGATCTGGGTCATTGTTAGATCACTGAGAGGCCTCCTACTCCTTTCTTGTCTTTCGTTCAGAATTTCTGATTGTATGGTCACTGATCTGATATCTTATATCTGATTGTATGGTCACTGATCTGATATCTTATATCTGATTGTATGCCCACTGATCTGATATCTTATATCTGATTGTATGGTCACTGATCTGATATCTTATATCTGATTGTATGGCCACTGATCTGATATCTTATATCTGATTGTATGCCCACTGATCTGATATCTTATATCTGATTGTATGGTCACTTATCTGATATCTTATATCTGATTGTACGGCCACTGATCTGATATTTTATATCTGATTGTATGGTCGCTGATCTTATATCTTATATCAGATTGTATGGTGGCTGATCTTATATCTGATTGTATGGTCACTGATCTTATATCTTATGTCTGATCGTATGGTGGCTAATATTATATCTTATATCTGATTGTATGGTGGCTGATCTTATATCTTATCTCTGATTGTATGGTCACTGATCTTATAGCTACAAAGTAATGTGTATAAGGTTTCTTCTCTTATTTTTTTCACAACTTATCTTAGTCACAAAAATGCTCCTTGTCCTTATCATTTTTTGCTGGAATATTGAATATGAATACTGAGGTTTTTTTTTAAATAATCGTTTCATTTTTCTTGTCACTAATTGTTAATTTTACTACTTTTCCGTCTTTCTTGTTTTTAGTTTTAATACTGTACCGAACATATTCTACATCTGCTCTTGGAGAATTAGTTTTATGCAGCCATTATAACGCTAACAGTACATAAAACATATGACGTCATTTACATCAGTGCTTAGAACACAGAACATTTGGTCAAACTTTGTAAAAAAAAAAACCACTTTTGTCAAACTTACATCGATGTTTATTATAAGCAGAACATTTTGTCAAACTTAGTTAAAAAAAACGTTTGTGTCAGACTTACATCGATGTTTATGTTACACAAAACATTTGTGTCAAAATTACATTGATGTTTATGTTACAAAAAACAGTTGGTCAAACTTACATCGACGTTTATATTACACAAAACAGTTGGTCAAACTTACATCGACGTTTATATTACACAAAACAGTTGGTCAAACTTACATCGACGTTTATATTACACAAAACAGTTGGTCAAACTTACATCGACTTTTATATTACACAAAACAGTTGGTCAAACTTACATCGACGTTTATATTACACAAAACAGTTGGTCAAACTTACATCGATTGTTGGCCCCGGCAACATGCGATTCACAGTCAAAATACTGCGTGACAACCCGTTTCCAGGGACGCACTGGGGCAGGAAACAGTCAGCCTGGTTTCCAGGGCAACCGTAGCAGGCAGAAGACAGGATCATATAATGTTCCGCAAGGAAATAGTAGCGGCACGTCATGGGCGTGGAATCTTTTTGGCAGGGGCGTTTACATGAATGGTTTCGGTAATCTGGAAAGAAATAATGAGATGATGATACTGAAATGTCGTTTTCCTCTTTGACAGATCATCATCATCATCATCATTATGTGTCTATCCGTACTGTAGATCACTCAAACGCTTCTTTAACATTTTCTAGATGTAAATGTACACTTCGACTTCGGGTTCCCGTCAGAGAAAGCTGAGCACACCGCCCTGACAAACCAGAACCCTTGTATTATGTGTGAATCTTCTGCTGCGCTGCGCTGTTCCTTATATGTCACATGAAAAACGCTACTTCTTATATTACTACGTTGATTTCTTGCCTTTGAGAGAAGTCAGCTGACCAAGAACCTGGAGTTTTTTTTTTTAGTAATCTGTTCAAGGCTCAGCTGTTCTGCTCTTGACGTGTTCGAGAATCATTAAAAAAAAAAGTTACCTATTCTTTCGGCGACTTTTGTTAAATGAACGACAAAAATGAAAGTACAGGTAAACTGTAGATACTTTGTGTGTGGATTATGTTTAGATGTGTGTGGATTATGTTTAGATGTGTGTGGATTATGTTTAGATGTGTGTGGATTATGTTTAGATGTATGCGGATTATGTGTATATGTGTGTGGATTATGTTTAGATAAATGCGTTGGTGCTTTCACTGGAGTGTGGATGTTAATGTTGTTGCGTTGAACTTTGTCGAAATGTTGATTTTTCAGTGATGTGTTGATGTTAATGTTGATTCGTTGATGTTAATTTGATATGTTGATATTTTCATTGATGTGTTGATGTTAATGTTGAGGCGTTGATGTTTATGTTGATATGTCAATATTTTCACTGATGTGTTGATGTTAATGTTGATGCGTTGATGCTTCTGTTGATATGTTGATATTTTCACTGATCTGTTGATGTTTTCACTGATACGATGATATTTATGTTGATGATTTCACTGATGAATTGCTATTTATGTTAATGTTTTAACTGATCTGTTGATGTTTATACTGTTTTATTTATTTGTGTATATCAGGATGTGTTGATATTTGCAGTGATTTCCTGATATTTATGTTGATATTTACCATAAAAATGATAAGGGTCTCTAGAATGATCAAAGCTGAAGCCCTTGGCCTCATGTTTTGCTTGAGCCTCATCTTTGTCTGTCTGTGCCACATCTATGAGCGCCGCCAATATGATGATGAGACAAGAGACGCGCCGAATGGGGAACATGTTTTTGGTACCGATGTCTAATTCATTGATGGAAAACTGCGCAAAAATAAAATTTAAAAAGTATGTCAATAACATCACTACATTCTACAAACTGATACCGAAAGTTTTGTTACTACAGTTACTACTTCTATTAACTACATTCGTTTTTACTACAAAATTTTATCCTCAGTCAGTCATTTGCATGTCCCTTGCGGAACTTTGCCTCCCTAACAGCTCTCCTGTAGGCCTCTCGGTTGTAAGCAAGATGCCCTGCTGCTGATGGGTCCATTCGCAGATCATCAACGATGTCTTGCAGCCATCTTCGCCTTGGTCTTTCTCTCCTTCTTTTTCCCATTATATACCCTTCCAAGACTGTCTTCTCTAAATTCTCATGACGTTTAATGTGTCCAAAATATTTAAGTTTTCTCTGTTTAATCTTTCTTACTAGCCAACCTTCAGTATTAAACTATTGTAGTATGGATATATTTGTTGTTTTTTGTGTCCATGATATTTGAAGAACTCTTCTGTAGCATTTACATTCAAAGGCATTTATGTGTTTCTCAGCTGTTTTGTTAAATGTCCAGGTCTCACAACCATATGTTGCGATGGGAAAGATGCATGCCCTTAAAAATCTTATTTTTGTAGTTCTGTCTGTTCCTCTCCACAGCTTTTTTGTTTTATTATTATTATTATTATTATTGAAGAGCTAGATGTCCTCCTTTTAATTTCCTTCATTGTATCTCTACAAGGGCAGAATGTCAGACGGGCCTGCGTACCCAATTCTTAACCCTTTTGAAATAAAGATCAGTCAATCAATCAATTTATCTATTATTAGTTAATAATGATCCAAGATATCCAAAACTCTTCACTCCTTTCAATGTTTCCTCATTGATACATATTTTAGCTGCCATTTGTTTTGTCAGTTGTCATCAATTTCGTTTTCTTTGCATTAAGAAAAAGGTTTTTCTCTTCACTGTTCTTACGGACTGACATAATTAGTTTTCCCATTCCTTTTTGTGTTGTGGACAGTAATACTGTGTCATCAGCATATCTAATCTCTGGTATTTCATAACCTCCAACTGTTATGGTATTGTTATATTCTTTGTCTACATTTCCTCTAACATTTCTCATTATATTTTCAGTATACAAGTTAAATAAGTAAGGTGACAATATGCACCCCTGACGGACCCCTTGTTTTATATCAAACCAAGTTGTTGTTTCACCATTTATTCTTACTGCTGATTGCTGGTCTAGATACAGCAGTGATGTTAATTGTATCAAATGTGTTGGAAATCCCATTTTTTCCATTATTTCCTACAGTTTCTGGTGTTGTACACAATCAAATGCCTTTGACTAGGCTACAAAATAATAAATATAGATTCAAATTAAACTCTCTGCATTTCTCTATTATTAATCTTATATTGAATATATGATTTCTTGATCCTCTTCCTTGCCTGAAACCAGCTTGGACCACATTGACTTCTTTTTCTATTTTCTTACGAAATCTACCCATTATGATTTTTAACAGAATTTTACTGGCATGACTAATCAGGGCAACAGTTCTGTAGTTTGTGCATAATTTCAGGTTACCCTTTTTTGGCAGTGGTATGAGTACAGTTCTTTTCCACTCTTTTGGCCAAATACCTGAATGCCATATCTTTTTGCACAGTGCATGATAGATTGTTGCACATTCCTTTCCTCCTGCTTTAATAAGTTCAGCTGTTATCTCATCACATCCTGGTGATTTACCATTTTTCAGATTCTTTATTGCCCATAAAACTTATTCTATTGTTGGTTCGGGTTCTTTCTCTTCCAATAATAATTCACACTGTCGATTTTAGAATTCGCATTCAGCTGCATCATACATTCCTTTGCAATATTCTTTCCATCTTTCTAGAATTTCCTCTGTCTCTGTCAAGGTCTTCTCATATCGTCACAAATTACATTTAGCTTAGGTGTGACATTTCTGATCAATGTCTTCATTTCTTTAAACATTCCACTTTCTCTTTCACACTTCTGATGTCCTTCTATTCTTTCACAACAATCTTGTATGTATTGTTCTTTTGTCTTTTCTTATATTTTTTCTTATTTCTTATTTGATTCTATGGTGATAAATATATGTGCACTTTACTATGATTCAGCGTTTGGTTGCTCTTATTCTTTTCTTGTTTTTCTATCTTAGAAGTTGTTTCTAAAATATTTGTTGCATTATCTATCTATCTATCTATCTATCTATCTATCTATCTATCTATCTATCTATCTATCTATCTATCTATCTATCTATCTATCTATCTATCTATCTATCTATCTATCTATCTATCTATCTATCTATCTCACTCTCTCTGCAAGTCTCCCTAGACTTAGAATCTGTTTCTAAAATATTTATTGCAGTGTCTCTCTCTTTCTCTCTCTCTCTCTCTCTCTCTCTCTCTCTGCAAGACTTAGAAGCTGTTTCTAAAGTGTTCGTAGATTTGTATCTGCAAGTCTGTCCAGATTTATGAGCTGTGTCTAAAATGCTTGTCGCATTGTGTCTGCAAGTCTGTCCAGACTTAAGACATTTAGATTTGAGGCGAAATATTTCAGATTTTCATTTGTGTCACACCTTGTTCACTTTTATGCTAGCTTGTACTAGCTTGGACGCAGAAGCCAGTCGTTGAAAACTCGTGATATAAAACCTTCGATGCTAGTACTTCAGCAGCGGCAGCGTTTGTGAATTGTTTCGTTATTATTGCTTCACTCTCTGTGGTTAGCACTTTTACTGCTACCACCATAACCGTCACTTCTACATACACACATATACACATAAACTCACACGCCCAAAAACCTGTGACAGTTGTTGCTAATACATGTATAGATATCACACCGTCACTGATGATATTAGTACCACACATCGATGGTTCACCAACTAAATCTTTCTTTTTTCTCTTTTGTTTGTTCACTTGCTGAGAACTCAAAGTGACGCCATTTATTTGTGAGGTCAGACTGCGCGTGATATCATACTTTCCGTTTATTTACTGATAGCAGTTTGTGCAATGTAATCAGGCTAGTGTGCCCCGCTCTACAGGCAGATAACCTCTGTCTTCTACGGCTCATCCTCGACACTATGGTGTTAGGTACCCGCTTCTACAGCTGGAGTGGATCGACCACAAGGCCAGAACAGCGCGCCTCCCATGGAGAATTTCGCGAGAGAGAAAACAAAACATTGTCAAGTACCTTACATGCGTCCGCACGACTGCTGCTATTATAATTACTACCTTCTGTGATGTTAAGACTATTACAATTACTACCTTCTGTGATGTTAAGACTATTACAATTACTACTTTCTGTGATGTTAAGACTATTAAAATTAATACTTTCTGTGATGTTAAGACTATTAAAATTAGTACTTTCTGTGATGTTAAGGCTATTAAAATTAGTACTTTCTGTGATGTTAAGACTATTAAAATTAGTACTTTCTGTGATGTTAAGACTATCTTCTTCTTCGTTCGCTTCTACCACCAAGACGGCACTGTGATCCTACTGAATTTACCCCTGTGGTCCTCTTTAAGTCCCGTGGTCCTCCGTGTGGTCCCCGAAAGGACTACACGAGATCCCCGAGAGGACCACAAGAGGTTCAGAGTATCTCAGGGCTTGAGCCTGTATTTTTGGTGGGTCTCAGAAGCGGGATTGCGTGATACCGTGGTTTTCGTTGCACCAGTTTAGACTAGGGTTGGACTGTCTCACCGGAAGACCTCAACGTGTTTTGGGTATCAGCATATCCCCGCTGGGCGAGAGGTGGTAGCCCACCCAGGCCAGAGCTGGACTTTCTCACCGGAAAACCTCGACGTGTTTTGAGATACCCGTGTATCACCGCCGGGTGAGAGGTGGTTGCCCATCCAGCCCAGTGTTGGACTTTCTCACCGGAAAACCTCAGCGTGATTAGGATACGCATACATCCCTGCCGGGTGAGATGTGGTTGCCTATCTAGATTGCCCTGGTCAAGTGTCTCCGACTTCAGCATTTTGTGGTCGTGGCCGCTACCCTTCCTAGTTGTGACCAGGATGGAGCTTTTGTCCAGGAGGACGAATCCTCGCCACTAGTGACTTCCATCCCTGGGTTGAGCCGGTTTCGGCATATTATCTTAGTATGGGCGTGTTTAGGACGTGACCGATCTCTAGAGCAGAGGTACCTCGACATGTGTAGCCTTCAAGTTTCACCCCTGGTATGAGCCGGTTTAGGCATATTTCACCAGTATGGGTGTATATCAGGCGTGACCGACCTCTAGAGCGGAGGTGGCATGATATGTCTAGCCATCGAGTTCCACCCCTGGTGTGTGCCGGTTTAGGCATATTTCACCAGTGTAGGTGTATTTTGGACGTGGCCTGCCTCTAGAGCAGAGGCGCCGTGGTTTAGCTCTAGCTCTCGCCTCGATACTACTGGACATACCGATTAAACTTCACTTTATCCTTTCCTTCACCTTTTCACATCGGCACTACACAGCAACCTTTATTTCTTTCCCACAGTTTCTTCCTTGACCGGGAGGAGCTTCACTCCACGCGCGGCATTTGAAGAGTCTCGCCAGCAGTGTCTTAACCTCTGGGATAAGCCGGTTCATGCATTTCACCCGATATGACTGCAGTCAGGACGCGGCCGACCTCCAGACCAGAGGTGCCGTGTTTTGACTGTTTGCTTCGCTTTATCCTTTTTACCACCTTTTTCGCATTGATGCCGCGCGGCAACCCCATTTGCACCTTTCTTCATTGGAAGGGAGGAGCACCATTCCACGCACGGCAGATGAAGAATCTCGCCAGCAGCGGGTTAAGACTATTACAATTACTACTTTCTGTGATGTTAAGATTATTACAATTAATACTTTCTGTGATGTTAAGACTATTACAATTAGTACTTTCTGTGATGTTAAAACGATTACAATTAGTACTTTCTGTGATGTTAAGACTATTACACTTAGTATTTTCTTTGATGTTGCTACTATTACAATTATTACTTTCTGTGATGTTGCTACTATTACAATTAGTACTTTCTGTGATGTTAAGACTATTACAATTAATACTTTCTGTGATGTTGCTACTATTACAATTAATACTTTCTGTGATGTTAAGATAATTACAATTATTACCTTCTGTGATGTTAAGACTATTACAAATAGTACTTTCTGTGATGTTAAGGTTATTACAATTACTACCTTCTGTGATGTTAAGACTATTAAAATTAGTACTTTCTGTGATGTTGCTACTATTATAATTAATACTTTTTGTGATGTTGCTACTATTACAATAAGTACTTTCTGTGATGTTAAGACTATTACAATTAGTACTTTCTGTGATGTTAAGACTATTACAATTAGTACTTTCTATGATGTTAAGACTATTACAATTAGTACTTTCTGTGATGTTAAGACTATTACAATTACTACTTTCTGTGATGTTAATACTATTACAATTAGTACTTTCTGTGATATTAGGACTATTACAATTAGTACTTTCTGTGATGTTGCTACTATTACATTTAGTACTTTCTGTGATGTTAAGACTATTACAATTACTACTTTCTGTGATGTTGCTACTATTACAATTAGTACTTTCTGTGATGTTGCTACTATTACAATTAGTACTTTCTGTGATGTTAAGGCTATTGCAATTAATACATTCTGTGATGCTGCTACTATTAATAAAACTATCTCTCTCTCTCTCTGAACCTTAAGTGCCCAGGGCACATGGGGCTTCCGCAAGGGTTTTCCACAAATGCCTGTCTTTCGCCTTTTTTTCTGCTCTTCCCCAGGTGAGCCCTCTATTGCTCAACATCCTTTCTGTTGTTCTTCTCCATGTCTCTTTTGGTCTACCCTTACTTCTGCTCCCCTGTGGTGTCCATCTTAGTACTATTTTTGGTAGTGAGTTGTCAGTCATTCGGAGCACATGTCCCAACCATCGCCAGCGTCTTTCCTCAATAATTGTTGTCAGTGGTTTCATCTGCATTTCTGCCAATAAGATGTTATTTCTTATGGTGTTTGGCCAAAATATTTTTTAAATTCTACGTAAACATTTAGTCTGGAAAGAATTCAACTTGTTTTCTATGGTTTTGGTGATTTTCCAGCATTCACTTCCATAGAGTAGTACACTTAGAACATTACTCTTAAATATCCTGATTTTCATATTTATGCTTAGTTTATTTGATTTCCATATATTCTGTAGCATTGCAAAAGCCTGGTTTGCTCTAGTAAGTCTGCTGTTGATGTCCTCTGTGCTGTCTCCATTTTCTACTACTCTGCTGCCAAGATATACAAATTCGTTGACCTCCTCCACTAACTTGTTATCTACTCTGAGTACATTTCTGTTGTTCACATTTTGCTTCATTAACTTTGTCTTTCCTACGTTGATCTTTAGTCCTATGTTGTTTGCATTCTGGGTTAACTTGTTTATTTTATCTTGCATATCTTGTGACTGCTTGATAATAGACAAATGTCGTCCGCAAAGTCAAGGTCCTCCAGCACTGTGTTAAGGGTCCATTGTAATCCTCTGCGTTTGTCTGATGTTGCCTCCTTCATTAACCAGTCTACTGCCAAGATAAATAATGTTGGTGATAGTACACATCCCTGTTTCAATAAAACTATAGTATTACCATTAACATTATCACTGTAAATCTATTACATTATCATGAAAATTATTACACGTTATAATTTCATAGTATTACTATTATAACTACTACTTAGCATCTGTAAACAGTACTCCTGCTGGTAATATATAACAACAGAAAATGGCACCTCTAATATAGGCTGATCAGTTCTACAACTGAGGATTCCCTGCGACTACTAATACTACAACCACCACCACAACCATTACTACTACAATAACTACAATTATTTCTAATAGTAATAATAATATTCACTACTCTGATAACATTATTACAACTTCAGCTAATACTACCACCACTATAAGTATTACTATCACGACAGAAACATTTGGACATTCTAGAACTTGTGACTTCTGTATTTGTTACATGAAAACACATCTTTCTTATAGAACATCTACAACTACATCAACCGATTACTTGCAGAACAGCAAAACGACTTGCTCACTATAGTCTGTCTACATTCTCATCACAACGTTCTGCGAGTTCCTAGAGTAAGAGAAAGCCTACTTTCTCAAATATATAAACTTACCCCCACCCCACCCCCTCCCTTCCCCCCCCCCCCCCCCGCCCCCATGTTGGATCACAGCGTTTTCTCTCACCCTACGTCTGTCACGTGTGCATGAAGGTCAAGGTTTGTCTAACTTTCGCTTGTCTGAATACATTTATCTTGACTGTGTTCTAACTTTTCGCTTGTCAGAGTACATTTATCTCGATTGTGTTTGAATGAGGAAAAGATGACGATGCTGAAGAGAGGATACAGGGCCGTCGAACAAAACCCGATCAACACTCTTAGCCGTCATATTTTGGCAAGTGCTCCAAATATCAAACTGTGCTGGCCTTACAGATGACGAGCAGGGAAGCCATACATTGCCTGATTTATGAATAAATTTGCTAGCAAACCGCTGCCTTTGCTACATAAAACACTAATATTTCATTGTTTCTTTCACTTTTTTGCGTCGATGTCATCCATCCATCTTTATCATCCATCCATCATTGTCCTTGGACTGTTGTCATCCATCCATCTATCTTTGTCTTTGGACTGTTGTCATCCATCCATCTATCTTTGTCTTTGGACTGTTGTCATCCATCCATCATTGTCCCTGGGCTATTGTCATCCATCTATCCTTGTCCTTGGACTGTTGTCATTTATCCATCCTTGTCCTTGGACTGTTGTCATTTATCCATCCTTGTCCTTGGACTGTTGTTATCTATCAATTCATCCTTGTCCTTGGACTGTTGTTATCTATCCATCCATCCTTGCCCTTGGACTGTTGTTATCTATCCATCCATCCTTGCCCTTGGACTGTTGTTATCTATCCATTCATCCTTGACCTTGGACTGTTGTTATCTATCCATTCATCCTTGACCTTGGAATGTTGTTATCTATCCATCCATCTTTGTCCTTGGAATGTTGTTATCCATCCATCAATCATTGTCCTTGGACTGTTGTCATCCATCATTGTTGTTGTCATCAATCCATCCTTGTCCTTAGACTTGTCATCCATCCATCAATGTCCTTGGACTGTTGTTACCTATCCATCCTTGTTCTTGGAATGTTGTCATCCATACATCTTTGTCATTGGACTGTTGTCATCCATCCATCCATGCTTGTCCTTGAATCGTTGTCATCCGTCCATGATTTTCCTTGGATTGCTGTCATCCATCAATCCTTGTTCTTGAACTGGTGTCATCCATCCATCCTTGTCCTTGGACTGTTATTATACATCCATCTTTGTCCTTGGACTGTTGTCATCCATCCATCCATCCATCCTTGTCCTTGGACTGTTATTATACATCCATCCTTGTCCTTGGACTGTTGTCATCCATCCATCCATCCATCCTTGTCTTTGGACTGTTATTATACATCCATCTTTGTCCTTGGACTGTTATCAGCTGAGCACTCATCGCCTTGTGATAACAATAAATTCTCTCCACATTTCAAAGTCAGCAGCCAGCCCAATTAAGTCGGTGTTATTAAGTTTGTAGCGAATTTGATATTAACATAACTAATTCACTCATCAAGCATTTAAAATGTTCATTAAACAAAACTCAGTGGTTCTCACACTATAATAGTCACGGGCCACTTTGTTCCGCTCTAAGATGTAACATGACATAACAGACATTTAAAAATTACAATAACTGAAAATATTACCCCCCTTTTACACGAAATATTTTAGTACTCTGTCTGTCTGTCTGTCTGTCTGTCTGCCTGCCTGTCTGCCTGTCTGTCTGTCTGTCTGTCTGTCTGTCTGTCTGTCTGTCTGTCTGTTCCAACTCATGTTTATTTTGTTACAACAAACAAAGCAAAAGAGAATTTATTTCAAACACAACGACAGTTTCACTAATTTTATTACAAACTGTGAATGTTTAACACAGTAAGTCTTATCATAGCTAGTCCAAGAGTGTGCTTGATACCAGGCTGCCACATTCTTTTTCTTATAGCCCACATCTCTAGCGCCCCGTCTTCCAGTTTACATCTCTAGCTTCCCCAATACCTGTCTTCCAGTCCACATCTCTAGCTTCCCCAATACCTGTCTTCCAGTCTACATCTCTAGCTTCCCCAATACCTGTCTTCCAGTTCCCATCTCTAGCTTCCCCAATACCTGTCTTCCAGTCCACATCTCTAGCTTCCCCAATACCTCTCTTCTAGTCCACATCTCTAGCTTCCCCAATACCTGTCTTCCAGTCCACATCTCTAGTCCCCCTCCCTCTCTTCCAGTCCACATCTCTAGTCCCCCTCCCTCTCTTCCAGTCCACATCTCTAGTCGCCCTCCCTCTCTTCCAGTCCACATCTCTAGTCCCCCTCCCTCTCTTCCAGTCCACATCTCTAGCTTCCCCTCCCTCTCTTCCAGTCCACATCTCTAGTCCCCCTCCTTCTCTTCTAGTCCACATCTCTAGCTTCCCCAATACTTGTCTTCCAGTCCACATCTCTAGCTTCCCCAATACCCGTCTTCCAGTCAAAATCTCTAGTCCCTCTCCCTCTCTTTCAGTCCACATCTCTAGTCCCCCCCTCTCTTCCAGTCCACATCTCTAGTCCCCCCCTCTCTTCCAGTCCACATTTCTAGCTTTCCCTCCCTCTCTTCCAGTCCACATATTTAGCTTCCCCAATACCTGTCTTCCAGTCCACATCTCTAGCTTCCCCAATACATGTCTTCTAGTTTACATCTCTAGTCCCCCTCCCTCTCTTCCAGTCCTCATCTCTAGCTTCCCGTCTCTCTCTTCCAGTCCACATCTCTGGCTTCCCCAATACCCGTCTTCCAGTCCACATCTCTAGTCCCCCTCCCTCTCTTCCAGTCCACATCTCTAGTCCCCCTCCCTCTCTTCCAGTCTACATCTCTAGTCCCTCTCCCTCTCTTCCAGTCCACATCTCTAGCTTCCACTCCCTCTCTTCCAGTCCACATCTCTAGCTTCCCCAACACTTGTCTTCCAGTCCACATCTCTAATCCCCCTCCCTCTCTTCCAGTCCACATCTCTAGTCCCCTTCCCTCTCTTCCAGTCCACATCTCTAGGCGCCGCTCCCTCTCTTCCAGTTCACATCTCTAGTAACCCTCCCTTTCTTCCAGTCTACATCTCTAGTCCCCCTCCCTCTCTTCCAGTCCACATCTCTATTCCCCCTCCCTGTCTTCCAGTCCACATCTCTAGTCCCCCTCCCTCTCTTCCAGTCTATATCTCTATTCCCCCTCCCTCTCTTCCAGTCCACATCTCTAGTCCCCCACCCTCTCTTCCAGTCTACATCTCTAGTCCCCCTCCCTCTCTTCCAGTCTACATCTCTAGTCCCCCTCCCTCTCTTCCAGTCCACATCTCTAGTCCCCCTCCCTCTCTTCCAGTCCACATCTCTAGTCCCCTTCCCTCTCTTCCAGTCCACATCTCTATTCCCCCTCCCTCTCTTCCAGTCTACATCTTTATTCCCCCTCCCTCTCTTCCAGTCCACATCTCTAATCCCCCTCCCTCTCTTCCAGTCTACATCTCTATTCCCTCTCCCTCTCTTCCAGTCTACATATCTTGTCCCCCTCCCTCTATTCCAGTCCACATCTCTAGTCCCCCTCCCTCTCTTCCAGTCTACATCTCTATTCCCCCTCCCTCTCTTCCAGTCTACATCTCTATTCCCCCTCCCTCTCTTCCAGTCTACATATCTTGTCCCCCTCCCTCTATTCCAGTCCACATCTCTAGTCCCCCTCCCTCTCTTCCAGTCTATATCTCTAGTCCCCCTCCCTCTCTTCCAGTCACATCTCTAGTCCCCCTCCCTCTCTTCCAGTACACATCTCTAGCCCCCCAATACCTGTCTTCCAATCCACATCTCTAGCTCCACCAATACCTGTCTTCCAGCCCACATCTATAGCTCCCCCAATACTTGTCTTCCAATCCACATCTCTAGCTCCACCAATACCTGTCTTCCAGTCTACATCTCTAGCTCCCCCAATACTTGTCTTCCAATCCACATCTCTAGCTCCACCAATACTTTTCTTCCAATCCACATCTCTAGCTCCACCAATACCTGTCTTCCAGTCTACATCTCTAGCTCCCCCAATACTTTTCTTCCGGTCCATATCTCTAGCTCTCCTAATACTTTTCTTCCAGTCCACATCTTTAGCTCCCCCAATACTTTTCTTCCGGTCCATATCTCTAGCTCTCCTAATACTTGTCTTCCAGTCCACATCTCTAGCTCCACCAATACTTTTCTTCCGGTCCATATCTCTAGCTCTCCTAATACTTTTCTTCCAGTCCATATCTCTAGCTCCCCCAATACTTTTCTTCCGGTCCATATCTCTAGCTCTCCTAATACTTTTCTTCCAGTCCACATCTCTAGCTCCACCAATACTTTACTTCCAGTCCACATCTCTATCTCCCCCAATACTTTTCTTCCAGTCCACATCTCTATCTCCCCCAATACTTTTCTTCGAGTCCACATCTCTATCTCCCCCAATACTTTTCTTCCAGTCCACATCTCTAGCTCTCCTAATACTTTACTTCCAGTCTACATCTCTAGCTCCCCCAATACTTGTCTTCCAATCCACATCTCTAGCTCCACCAATACTTTTCTTCCAATCCACATCTCTAGCTCCACCAATACCTGTCTTCCAGTCTACATCTCTAGCTCCCCCAATACTTTTCTTCCGGTCCATATCTCTAGCTCTCCCCTAATACTTTTCTTCCAGTCCACATCTTTAGCTCCCCCAATACTTTTCTTCCGGTCCATATCTCTAGCTCTCCTAATACTTGTCTTCCAGTCCACATCTCTAGCTCCACCAATACTTTTCTTCCGGTCCATATCTCTAGCTCTCCTAATACTTTTCTTCCAGTCCATATCTCTAGCTCCCCCAATACTTTTCTTCCGGTCCATATCTCTAGCTCTCCTAATACTTTTCTTCCAGTCCACATCTCTAGCTCCACCAATACTTTACTTCCAGTCCACATCTCTATCTCCCCCAATACTTTTCTTCCAGTCCACATCTCTATCTCCCCCAATACTTTTCTTCGAGTCCACATCTCTATCTCCCCCAATACTTTTCTTCCAGTCCACATCTCTAGCTCTCCTAATACTTTACTTCCAGTCCACATCTCTATCTCCCCCAATACTTTTCTTCCAGTCCACATCTCTATCTCCCCCAATACTTTTCTTCCAGTCCACATCTCTATCTCCCCCAATTCTTTTCTTCGAGTCCACATCTCTAGCTCCCCGCCCTCTCTTCCAGTCCTCACATCTCTAGCTCCACCAATACTTATCTTACAGTCCACATCTCTAGCTCCACCAATACTTATCTTACAGTCCACATCTCTAGCTCCACCAATACTTGTCTTCCAGTCCACATCTCTAGCTCCACCAATACTTATCTTCCAGTCCACATCTCTAGCTCCACCAATACTTATCTTACAGCCCACATCTCTAGCTCCACCAATACTTGTCTTCCAGTCCACATCTCTAGCTCCACCAATACTTATCTTCCAGTCCACATTTCTAGCTCCACCAATACTTGTCTTCCAGTCCACATCTCTAGCTCCACCAATACTTATCTTCCAGTCCACATCTCTAGCTCCACCAATACTTGTCTTCCAGTCCACATCTCTAGCTCCACCAATACTTATCTTACAGTCCACATCTCTAGCTCCACCAATACTTGTCTTCCTGTCCACATCTCTAGCTCCACCAATACTTGTCTTCCAGTCCACATCTCTAGCTCCACCAATACGTATCTTCCAGTCCACATCTCTAGCTCCACCAATACTTATCTTCCAGTCCACATCTCCAGCCCCCCCCCTCTCTTCCAATCCTCACATCTTTAGCTCCCCTCTTGTTCCCCAGTCCACATACTTAGATCCTCTCGTCTTCCAGGTCACATCATCCCTAGTTCCCCTTTCCCTAGTCTTTCAGGTCACATCATCCCTCGTTCCCCTTTCCCTAGTCTTTCAGGTCACATCATCCCTAGTTCCCCTCCCCTTGATCTTTCAGGTCACACCATCCATAATCCCCCCTCCCCCCTTGTTTTACAGGCCACATCCCTAGAGCCCTCTTTATTTTTAGTTCAGATGGTCTTGATTTCCCCTGCTTTTCCGTGTACCCCAGTTTTTACCTTGGATCTCCCCAAACCATCGGAGATAGAGGCTGTATCGTCTGTTTTGAGAACCACTTATCTAAACAATATTTTATATAATCCTCTCTGTGATATAATCTTTCGTATGATTTAGATGATCTTTAATGTGCTATGTATTCCTAATTTTAAACTATAAACCATTCTCATCACTTGCTTATGCTCTATAACCCTATTATACTATGTAATTGTAACTTTTACTCTATGATACTATCTCTGTTATATAGCAATCTCTGTTACGCAGAAATCTTTATTACATAGTAATCTCTGTGCTTGTATGTGTTTAATATATGTAATATCTCAATCTCTACAGAAGATGTAAACCACTGTTTCCCAAAGTGGGCGATAGTAATATCCTCCTTCTTAGACGGATGGTAGCCATATCTTCCTTCTTAGACGGGTGGTAGTAATATCTTCCTTCTTAGACGGTGAGTAGTCATATCTTTCTTCTTAGACGGTGAGTAGTCATATCTTCCTTCTTAGACGGTGAGTAGTCATATCTTCCTTCTTAGACGGTGAGTAATAATATCTTCCTTCTTAGACGGGTGGTAGTAATATCTTCCTTCTTAGACGGTGAGTAGTAAAATCTTCCTTCTTAGACGGTGAGTAGTCATATCTTTCTTCTTAGACGGTGGGTAGTAAATTCTTCCTTCTTAGACGGTGAGTAGTAATATCTTTCTTCTTAGACGGTGGGTAGCAAAATCTTCCTTCTTAGACGGTGGGTAGTAAAATCTTCCTTCTTAGACGGTGGTGGTCATATCTTCCTTCTTAGACGGTAAGTATTAATATCTTTCTTCTTAGACGGTGAGTAGTAATATCTTTCTTCTTAGACGGTGAGTAGTAATATCTTTCTTCTTAGACGGTGAGTAGTCATATCTTCCTTCTTAGACGGTGAGTAGTAATATTTTCCTTCTTAGACGGAGAGTAGTAATATCTTCCTTCTTAGACGGTGAGTAGTAATGTCTTGCTTCTTAGACGGGTGGTAGTAATATCTTCCTTCTTAGATGGTGAGTAGTAATATCTTCTTTCTTAGACGGGTGGTAGTCATATCTTCCTTCTTAGACGATGAGTAGTAATATCTTTCTTCTTAGACCGGTGGTAGTCATACCTTTCTTCTTAGACAGGTGGTAGTCATATCTTCCTTCTTAGACAGGTGGTAGTCATATCTTCCTTCTTAGACGGGTGGTAGTCATATCTTCCTTCTTAGACGGGTGGTAATCACATCTTCCTTCTTAGACGGGTGGTAGTCATATCTTCCTTCTTAGACGGTGAGTAGTAATATCTTCCTTCTTCGACGGTGAGTAGTAATATCTTCCTTCTTAGACGGGTGGTAGTAATATCTTCCTTCTTAGACGGTGAGTAGTAATATCTTTCTTCTTAGACGGGTGAGTAGTCATATCTTCCTTCTTAGACGGTGAGTAGTCATATCTTCCTTCTTAGACGGTGAGTAATAATATCTTCCTTCGTAGACGGGTGGTAGTAATATCTTCCTTCTTAGACGGTGAGTAGTAAAATCTTCCTTCTTAGACGGTGAGTAGTCATATCTTTCTTCTTAGACGGTGGGTAGTAAATTCTTCCTTCTTAGACGGTGAGTAGTAATATCTTTCTTCTTAGACGGTGGGTAGCAAAATCTTCCTTCTTAGACGGTGGGTAGTAAAATCTTCCTTCTTAGACGGTGGTGGTCATATCTTCCTTCTTAGACGGTAAGTATTAATATCTTTCTTCTTAGACGGTGAGTAGTAATATCTTTCTTCTTAGACGGTGAGTAGTAATATCTTTCTTCTTAGACGGTGAGTAGTCATATCTTCCTTCTTAGACGGTGAGTAGTAATATTTTCCTTCTTAGACGGAGAGTAGTAATATCTTCCTTCTTAGACGGTGAGTAGTAATGTCTTGCTTCTTAGACGGGTGGTAGTAATATCTTCCTTCTTAGATGGTGAGTAGTAATATCTTCTTTCTTAGACGGGTGGTAGTCATATCTTCCTTCTTAGACGATGAGTAGTAATATCTTTCTTCTTAGACCGGTGGTAGTCATACCTTTCTTCTTAGACAGGTGGTAGTCATATCTTCCTTCTTAGACGGATGGTAGTAATATCTTTCTTCTTAGACGGGTGGTAGTCATATCTTCCTTCTTAGACGGTGGTAGTCATATCTTCCTTCTTAGACGGGTGGTAGTCATATCTTCCTTCTTAGACGGGTGGTAATCACATCTTCCTTCTTAGACGGGTGGTAGTCATATCTTCTTCTTAGACGGTGAGTAGTATATCTTCCTTCTTCGACGGTGAGTAGTAATATTCCTTCTTAGACGGGTGGTAGTAATATCTTCCTTCTTAGACGGTGAGTAGTCATATCTTCCTTCTTAGACGATGAGTAGTAATATCTTTCTTCTTAGACCGGTGGTAGTCATACCTTTCTTCTTAGACAGGTGGTAGTCATATCTTCCTTCTTAGACGGATGGTAGTAATATCTTTCTTCTTAGACGGGTGGTAGTCATATCTTCCTTCTTAGACAGGTGGTAGTCATATCTTCCTTCTTAGACGGGTGGTAGTCATATCTTCCTTCTTAGACGGGTGGTAATCACATCTTCCTTCTTAGACGGGTGGTAGTCATATCTTCCTTCTTAGACGGTGAGTAGTAATATCTTCCTTCTTCGACGGTGAGTAGTAATATCTTCCTTCTTAGACGGGTGGTAGTAATATCTTCCTTCTTAGACGGTGAGTAGTAATATCTTCCTTCATAGACGGTGAGTAGTAATATCTTCCTTCTTAGACGGTAGGTAGTAATATCTTTCTTCTTAGACAGTGGGTTGTAAAATCGTCCTTCTTAGACGGTGAGTAGTAATATCTTTCTTCTTAGACGGTGAGTAGTAATATCTTTCTTCTTAGACGGTGAGTAGTAATATCTTTCTTCTTAGACGGTGAGTAGTAATATCTTTCTTCGTAGACGGTGAGTAGTAATATCTTTCTTCGTAGACGGTGAGTAGTAATATCTTTCTTCTTAGACGGGGGGGGGGGGGGGAATGTGAGGCAGTAATACCTTCCTTCGTATACGGGGGGGGGGGGGATGCAGTAATACCTTTGTTCTTAGACGGGGGTGGCTGCAGTAATACCTTCGTTTAGACGGGGGGATTGGGAGGCAGTAATACCTTTGTTCTCAGACGGGGGTTGGGGGCAGTAATACCTTTCTTCTTAAACGGGGGGGGGGGGGGGAATTGGGAGACAGTAATACCTTCCTTCGTATACGGGGGGGGGGGGGGAATTGGGAGGCAGTAATACTTTTGTTCTCAGACGGGGGTGGGGGGCAGTAATACCTTCATCTTTGAAGGGGCAGTAATTCCTTCTTTTTAGACGGAGGTAGTAATTCCTTCTTTCTTGGACGGAGGTAGTAATACCTTCTTTCTTGGACGGGGGTAGTAATACCTTCTTTTATAGACGGGGGTAGTAATACCCTCTGCCTTAGACGTGGATAGAGATATCTTCTTCTTAGACTAGGGAGTAATATCATCTGTTTTAGACTGGGGTAGTAATACTTTCTTTCTTAGACGGGGGTAGTAATACCTTCTTCTTAGACTGGTGTAGTAATACCTTCTTCTTAGACTGGTGTAGTAATACCTTCTTCTTAGACTGGTGTAGTAATACCTTCTTCTTAGACTGGTGTAGTAATACCTTCTTCTTAGACTGGTGTAGTAATACCTTCTTCTTAGACTGGTGTAGTAATACCTTCTTCTTAGACTGGTGTAGTAATACCTTCTTCTTAGACTGGTGTAGTAATACATTCTTCTTAGACGGGGGTAGTAATATCTTCTTCTTTGATTGGTGTAGTAATACCTTCTTCTTAGACGGGGGTAGTAATACCATCTTCTTAGACTTGATTAGTAATACCTTCTTTCTTAGATGAGGGTAGTCTTATTCTTCTTCTTCGTTCGCTTCTACCACCAAGACCGCCCTGTGATCCTGCTGAATTTACACCTGTGGTCCTCGTTAAGTCCCGTGGTCCCCGAAAAGGCCACACGAGATCTCCGAGAGGATCACAAGAGGTTCAGAGTATCGCAGGGCTTGAGCTTGTATTCTTGGTGGTCTCAGAAGTAGGATTGCGTGACACCATGGTTTTCGTTGCACCAGTTTAGTCTAGAGTTGGACTTTCTCATCAGAAAACCTCGGCGTGTTTTTGGATATCAGTGTATCCCCACTGGGTAGATGAGGGTAGTAATACCTTCTTTCTTAGACTGGTGTATTAATACCTTCTTCTTAAAGGGGGAGTAGTAATACCTTCTTCTTAGACTGGGTTAGTAATACCTTCTTTCTTAGACTGGGGGTGGTAATACCTTCTTTCTTAGACTGGTGTAGTAATACCTTCTTCTTAGACTGGGGTAGTAATACCTTCTTCTTAAAGGGGGGTAGTAATACCTTCTTTCTTAGACGGGGGTAGTAATACCTTCTTTCTTAGACAGGGGTAGTAATACCTTCTTTTTTAGACGAGGGTAGTAATACCTTCTTCTAGACGGTTGCAGTAATACTTTCTTAGACGGGGATAGTAATACCTTCTTTCTTAGCACTTTTCAACCTGATATTGAAATACATGAAACTCCTCCATCAAATTAAAAGTTGAAAGTATAACGCAGTAAGTCTGTTATGAATGCACTCCTTCATGTTGTTAAATAAGTTGGTTTGCTATTTGAAGTTGTTAGTTGTGTAATGCATATCCTACTTTAATTTTACCTTGTACGCGTAATAGCTTGGGCGGGGGGGGGGGGGGACGGTTAGGATGTGGCCTGGGAGAAAAGGAGGCGACAGCCCGAAGAAGCTTGGGAAACACTGATGTAAGTTGTACAGCTAGTTTTCTAACGACTGACGTCATACTTTAACTAGGGGGAATGGGGGGGGGGGGGAGGCGGAGAAAAAGATGAGGAGGTACCCAAGGAAAAATGTGCGAAACTCAGCAAAACCTGCGAGAGGAAAATCAGCAGGGAGTAGGGAGTAGGGAGTGCGCGAAGCAGCAAAGTGCAGGCCAGATTTCTCGCGTCCCTCGGTTTGTTTTCTCCCACAAGCTGTACGACAAGCCAACTGTGCTACGTGACCTCATTTTTTAAATGTATTTATTTAATGCGGGTCACGCGCTGGCAGTCATGTGATGTAGATATAAAGAAAAATAGCAGAATCGGTCAGACAAGAAATTTCTCTTTATCAGGGCGTTGTGATATCCTTGGAACGTTCTTGTGTGACTTCCTTGTATCCCTGGAACTTTCTTGTAGTGTGTCATGATATACCTAAAACTTTCCTGTAGTGTTTCATGATATACCTAACATTTTCCTGTAGTTTTTCATGATATACCTACAACTTTCCTGTAGTGTTTCATGATATACCTAAAACTTTCCTGTAATGTTTCATGATATACCTAAAACTTTCCTGTAATGTTTCATGATATCCCTAGAACTTTCTTGTAGTGTTTCATGATATTCCTAGAACTTTCTTGTAGTGTTTCATGATATCCCTAGAACTTTCTTGTAGTGTTTCATGATGTTCCTAGAACTTTCTTGTAAAGCTCCGTGATATGCTCAGAATTTTCTTGTACAAGTTTCAGACACTTCCGTTGGGGTTGGCCCTGAATAACTTTTGTAGTTTAATTTTCTGTAACTACATGTCGCTCCTCGTTTTTCTCGCATTCTTGTCTTGTCTTGTCTTGTTTTATTATCTTGTCTTGTTTTATTGTCTTGTCTTGTTTTATTGTCTTGTCTTGTCTTATTGCCTTGTCTTGTTTTCTTGTGTTTACTCTGCCTTGTCTTGTTGTCTTATATTGCCCTGTCTTACGTCCTCTGTTCTGTCTTGCCACGTCTTGTATCTTCTTACGTCCTCTGTTCTGTCTTGCCACGTCTTGTATCTTTTTAACTTATATCGATCTGCCTTAATTTTGCGAATTAGAAAATCTATAGAGGAAGAAGTCTGGGCAAGAAGGTGGGTTATAAAATTAAAGTAGTGTGCGAAAGATGGCAATATTGGTGTGTTATTCTGTTGTAAGAATGGACAACGACTGTTAGGAAGGTGGCATTTCCAGAGCATCTGTTGTGTTTGTGTATGATCACGTGACGACACAGAATATCTCTTCTTTGTGTATGATCACGTGACAATACTGGATATCTCTTCTTTGTGTATGATCAAGTGACAATACTGGATATCTCTTTTTTTGTGTATGATCACGTGACGACACTGAATATCTCTTCTTTGCGTATGATCACGTGACGACATAGAATATCTCTTCTTTGCGTATGATCACGTGACGACATAGAATATCTCTTCTTTGTGTATGATCACGTGACGACATAGAATATCTCTTCTTTTTGTATGATCACGTGAAGACACAGAATATCTTGCTTGCTCCCATAGCCTCGGCCTCAATTCTAGTGCTTCCTCCCACAATCTCACCTCAGTTCTGTTGCTTGCTCCCACAATCTCAGCTTCAGTTCTGTTGCTTCCTCCCACAATCTCAGCTTCAGTTCTGTTGCTTGGTCCAACAATCTCAGCTTCAGTTCCAGTACTTTCTCCCACAATCTCAGCTTCAGTTCTGGTACTTTCTCCCACAATCTCAGCTTCAGTTTCGATGCTTTCTTCCACAATCTCAGCCTCAGTTCTGGTACTTTCTCCCACAATCTCAGCTTCAGTTCTGTTGCTTTCTCCCACAATCTCAGCTTCAGTTCTGTTGCTTTCTCCCACAATCTCAGCCTCAGTTCTGTTGCTGTCTCCCACTATCTCAACCTCAGTTCTGGTGCTTTCTCCCGCAATCTCAGCTTCAGTTCTGGTATTTGCTCCCTAATCTCAGCCTCAATTCTGTTGCTTTTCCCACAGTCTCAGCCTCAGTTCTGTTGCTATCTCCCGTTATCTCAGCCTCAGTTCTGTTGCTATCTCCCGTTATCTCAGCCTCAGTTCTGTTGCTATCTCCCGTTATCTCAGCCTCAGTTCTGTTGCTTGCTCCCACAATCTCAGCTTCAGTTCTGTTGCTTCCTCCCACAATCTCAGCTTCAGTTCTGTTGCTTGGTCCAACAATCTCAGCTTCAGTTCCAGTACTTTCTCCCACAATCTCAGCTTCAGTTCTGGTACTTTCTCCCACAATCTCAGCTTCAGTTTCGATGCTTTCTTCCACAATCTCAGCCTCAGTTCTGGTACTTTCTCCCACAATCTCAGCTTCAGTTCTGTTGCTTTCTCCCACAATCTCAGCTTCAGTTCTGTTGCTTTCTCCCACAATCTCAGCCTCAGTTCTGTTGCTGTCTCCCACTATCTCAACCTCAGTTCTGGTGCTTTCTCCCGCAATCTCAGCTTCAGTTCTGGTATTTGCTCCCTAATCTCAGCCTCAATTCTGTTGCTTTTCCCACAGTCTCAGCCTCAGTTCTGTTGCTATCTCCCGTTATCTCAGCCTCAGTTCTGTTGCTATCTCCCGTTATCTCAGCCTCAGTTCTGTTGCTATCTCCCGTTATCTCAGCCTCAGTTCTGGTACTTGCTCCCGCAATCTCAGTTTCGGTTCTGTTGCTTGCTCCCAGAATCTCAGCTTCTGTTCTGTTGCTTGCTCCCAGAATCTCAGCTTCAGTTCTAGTACCTTCTCCCACACTCTCAGCTTCAATTCTGATACTTGCTCCCACATTCTCAGCTTCAGTTCTGTTGCTTACTCCCACAATCTCAGCTTCAGTTATGTTGCTTGCTCCCACAATCTCAGCTTCAGTTATGTTGCTTGCTCCCAGAATCTCAGCTTTAGTTTTGATGCTTGCTCCTACAATTTTAGCTTTAGTTCTGGTACTTGCTCCCACGATCTCAGCTTCAGTTCCGGTGCCTTCTCCCACAGTCTCAGCCTCAGTTCTTCTGCTTTCTCCCACAATCTTACCTCAATTCTGGTTCTGCTCCCACAGTCTCAGTTTCAGTTTTCTTGCTTACTCCCATAATCTCTGCTCAGTTCTTGTGCTTGCTCACAGAATCCCAGCTTTAGTTCTGATGTCTGCTCTTACAATCTCACCTCAGTTCTGGTGCTTTCTCCAGTAATCTCACCTCACTTCTGTTGCTTGCTCCCACAGTCTCACCTCAGTTCTGGTGCTTTCTCCAGTAATCTCACGTCAGTTCTGATGCTTTCTCTCACAATCTCAACTTCAGTTCTGTTGTCTGCTCCCACAATCTGACCTCAGTTCTGGTACTCGTTCCCACAATCTAAGATTCATTTCTGGTCCTTTCTGTCACAATCTCTGCTTCAGTTCTGGTGCTTTCTCCCACAATCTAAGATTCATTTCTGGTCCTTTCTGTCACAATCTCTGCTTCAGTTCTGGTGCTTTCTCCCACAATGTCTGCCTCAGTTCTGGTGCTTGCTCCCACAATGTCTGCCTCAGTTCTGGTGCTTGCTCCCACAATGTCTGCTTCAGTTCTGGTGCTTGCTCCCACAATCTCACCTCAGTTCTGGTGCTTGCTCCCACAATCTCACCTCAGTTCTGGTGCTTGCTCCTATAATCTCAGCCTCAGTTCTATTGCTTGCTTCCACAATCTAAGATTCATTTCTGGTCCTTTCTGTCACAATCTCTGCTTCAGTTCTGGTGCTTGCTTCCACAATCTCAGCTTCAGTTCTGGTACTTGCTTCCACAATCTCAGCTTCAGTTCTGGTACTTGCTTCCACAATCTCAGCTTCAGTTCTGGTACTTGCTTCCACAATCTCAGCTTCAGTTCTGGTGCTTGCTTCCACAATCTCAGCTTCAGTTCTGGTACTTGCTTCCACAATCTCAGCTTCAGTTCTGGTACTTGCTTCCACAATCTCAGCTTCAGTTCTGGTACTTGCTCCCACAATCTGATGCTTGCTGCCACAATCTCAGCCTCAGTTCTTGTGCTTACTCTCACAATATAAACCTCAGTTCTTGTGCTTACTCTCACAATATAAACCTCAGTTCTTGTGCTTACTCTCACAATATAAACCTCAGTTCTGGTATTTGCTCCCACAGTCTCGGCCACTGTTACTTCTGTCATTTCTTCTCTCACTGGCTGTCGATCTTGGATGATAAACCTCACCGAGTGATAAGTTCTCAAGAAGTGATAAGTCCTCAAGGTGTAATAAGTTCTCAAGAAGTGATAAGTCTTTAAGGTGTAATAAGTTCTCAACCAAATATAGGCTTTTAACGAGTGATAAATCCCCAGCAAGTGATAATTCCTGAACAAGTGATAAATCCTCGACATGTGGTAAGTTCTCAGCAAGTTTCAGATAATTACCCTGCAATTTTTATTTCATTTTTGTTGTTGTTGTTGTTGTTCTTGAAATGTCTTTCTTTCCCAACACTATACATATGATTTTCACAAAACGAAAGGAAAACATGTCTGTCTATCTTCAGATTTTCTGCTTTGTGTAGTTTTACTGTCTATCTTCAGATTTTCTGCTTTGTGTAGTTTTACTGTCTATCTTCAGATTTTATGCTTTGTGTAGTTTTAATGTCTATCTTCAGATTTTATGCTTTGTGTAGTTTTACTGTCTATCTTCAGATTTTATGCTTTGTGTAGTTTTACTGTCTATCTTCAGATTTTATGCTTTGTGTAGTTTTAATGTCTATCTTCAGATTTTATGCTTTGTGTAGTTTTAATGTCTATCTTCAGATTTTATGCTTTGTGTAGTTTTAATGTCTATCTTCAGATTTTATGCTTTGTGTAGTTTTACTGTCTAGTTTCAGATTTTCTACTTTGTGTAGTTTTACTGTCTATCTTCAGATTTTCTGCTTTGTGTAGTTTTACTGTCTTCTTTATCAGCTACGTCAGGTTCTTAGTTCTTGGTTTCAGAAATTATTTTCAACTTTTTCCTCAAATTCTTTTCACTCTATTATCTTGACAAATCTGTTCTTTCTATTATCTTAACAAATCTGTTCTTTCTATCATCTTGACCACGACATATCAGGTAAGAATGTGCACCACCTGGCTGTTCCGTTTATTGATCATACAAGAAGAAATACGCGTGCCACCAGAACATTTAAAAATAAAAACCAGGATATTTTCGGCTCTGAAAATACTAAAGAAAATTGTGACCTGTGACGATGTCGCGCGTGTACAAAGATAAAAGCTGTCACGATGTTCTGCAGGTATAACTACCATCATTTTTGTGTTTGCTACAAATGTCTTGGTCTCTGTTGCTGCCAGACCTGCAATTATATGTGCCACTTGTGTGGTTGCTGGTATTGTCGATACAACTCTTGTCACAGGAGACAGACAAATGCAGTTAAATTTAGTGACTTTCATATTTAATGGTAGCTTAAAACTATATGAAGAAACTATTGTTGAATGTGACCGATACAGCAGCTTATCATACAGAGAAACAAATACAAAAGATTGAGGGAAGAGATTTGAGAGCAGAGATAAATAGATAGAAAGGAAGAGAGAGAGAGAGAGAATAAGTGACGGACAAACAGAGATTGACAGACAGACAGACAGACAGACAGATAGATAGATAGATAGATAGATAGATAGATAGATAGATAGATAGATAGATAGATAGATAGATAGATAGATAGATAGATAGATAGATAGATAGATAGATAGTAAGTGTCACATTGTTTCACAGGTGTCATGAAAGACAAAAAAGACTTCTCTTGTCTCACTGCCAAAACTAAGCTAAATGTTAAAAGTTTACCAACAGATGTAACAAGTCGCTAGACGCATGTGATACTGCTCATCCACTTGTTACTATCTGTGTTAGTATTAAGTATTATTTAAATGTGTAACTGCCTCATTTTCTCCTACCCTCTCTGTGCTCTTATCTTTGCCTTGATTAACTCAGCTATCTTGCATCTCCGTCAATGATATCACTTCGTCACTTCCGGAGATAAGTTTGACTGACTTCTCCATGAATTTTTCTGTGTGTACAAACATTCAAGTGCTTCCACGAAAGCTCACTGTATTCTTTAAAAATGTCTGTACAGTGTACACGTGCTTGTGTTTGTAGTATACACGTGTTTTTTTTTTTTAGTATATAAGTGGTTTTGTTTGTAGTATGCATGTGCTTTTCAAAAATATATACATGTTTTTGTTTGTAGTATACACGTGTTTTCTTTGTAACATACACATCTTTTGTGTTTAGTATACACATGTTTTTGTTTGTTGTATACAGATGTTTTTGTTTGTAGTATACACGTGTTTTTGTTTGTACAATGTAAAAGAGGGCTAATGTTTTTTTTTATGAAAACTCTCTCTCAAGTTTTTTTTAAAATGTTACAGCCAGAGCAGTTCTACTTTATTCACATCGCCATTTTCTTATCTTCATGCTATAAATCTTATGTCTTCACATCGCTATTTTCTTATCTTCATGCTGTAAATCTTATCTCTTCACATCGCAGTTTTCTTACCGTCATACTGTAAATCTTATCTCTTCACATCGTCATTTGTTTGTCTTTATTTCGTCATTTGCTTATATTTATTTCAGTATTTGCTTATGTATATTCGTCATTTATTTGTCTTTATTTCGTCATTTGTTTGTCTTTATTTTGCCATTTGTTTGTCTTTATTTCATCAATTGTTTGTCTTTATTTCGTCATTTTTTTCTATATTTCGTCATTTATTTGTCTTTCTTTCGTCATTTATTCGTCTTTCTTTCGTTATTTCTTTGTCTTTATTTCCTTGTTTGTTTGTCTCTGTTTCGCCATTTGTATGTTTCTGTTTCGTCTTTTTTTTATCTTTATTTCGCCATTTGTTTGTCCTTATTTCGTCATTTGTGTGTCTCTGTTTCGCCATGTGTCTGTCTCTGCTTCGCCGTTTGTTTGTCTCTGTTTCGCCATTTTTTTACATACATTGTTTGTATCTCTTATAAATGACAAAAGGTTTCGATACGGCTGTTGTGCCACATAGAACCAATAAATTAAGCTAAGTTAAATTTGCTACTACAACGTAAGTTTACTACAGACATCACTACTGATTCTACTACTGATATTACTGCTTATCAGACAAACACTACACAGATAAATAAAAAAAAACCAAACCTAAACCACACTGAAGAACAGTAGTTTAGTTGAAGGAAGAATCACAAGTATTGCAATTTTTATATAAAGAACTATAATAGAATGATCTCTAGGGGTATATAAAGATTTAAACTTGTTCTTTATTGATTAAACTGAAGCTTCTGACAGAGTTAGACATTATGATACACATGCTAGAAAAACTTAATATACATGGTAAAGATACGAGAATTATTAAGAGTATGTACTGGAAGTAAAGAGCAGCAATAAGAGTGAACAATGACAGAGGCGAGTACCAGGATATAAAACAAGGAGTAAGACAAGGGCGTGTACTGCCACCTGATCTCGTTAAGTAATGAAGCTGTTCCAACTTTCTTCCTAGATCATACATTTTGGTATCACAGCTTTACTGAAGTGCTTCTTTTGTATTTAAACTAATTACTGTGCGTCACCTGATATATTCTCATTATACAGTGAGAACATCATGAGAGGCATCACAGTGTGAGAGAAAAGCATCAGGAACTAATTCGAAACATCAAGAACAGTACAATGTGAGAGAAAAGCATCAGGAACTAATTCGAAACATCACGAACAGTACAATGTGAAAGAAAAGCATCTTTACTAATTCGAAACATCACGAACAGCACAATGTGAAAGAAAAGCATCTTTACTAATTCGAAACATCAAGAACAGTACAATGTGAAAGAAAAGCATCTTTACTAATTCGAAACATCAAGAACAGCACAATGTGAAAGAAAAGCATCTTTACTAATTCGAAACATCAAGAACAGCACAATGTGAAAGAAAAGCATCTTTACTAATTCGAAACATCAAGAACAGCACAATGTGAAAGAAAAGCATCTTTACTAATTCGAAACATCAAGAACAGCACAATGTGAAAGAAAAGCATCTTTACTAATTCGAAACATCAAGAACAGCACAATGTGAAAGAAAAGCATCTTTACTAATTCGAAACATCAAGAAAAGCATAATGTGAAAGAAAAGCATCAGGAGCTAATCAGAAACATCAAGAACAGCACAATGTGAAAGAAAAGCATCTTTACTAATTCGAAACATCAAGAACAGCACAATGTGAAAGAAAAGCATCTTTACTAATCGAAACATCAAGAACAGCACAATGTGAAAGAAAAGCATCTTTACTAATTCGAAACATCAAGAACAGCACAATGTGAAAGAAAAGCATCTTTACTAATTCGAAACATCAAGAACAGCACAATGTGAAAGAAAAGCATCTTTACTAATTCGAAACATCAAGAAAAGCATAATGTGAAAGAAAAGCATCAGGAGCTAATCAGAAACATCAAGAACAGCACAATGTGAAAGAAAAGCATCTTTACTAATTCGAAACATCAAGAACAGCACAATGTGAAAGAAAAGCATCTTTACTAATTCGAAGCATCAAGAACAGCACAATGTGAAAGAAAAGCATCTTTACTAATTCGAAACATCAAGAACAGCACAATGTGAAAGAAAAGCATCTTTACTAATTCGAAACATCAAGAAAAGCATAATGTGAAAGAAAAGCATCAGGAGCTAATCAGAAACATCAAGAACAGCACAATGTGAAAGAAAAGCATCTTTACTAATTCGAAACATCAAGAACACCACAATGTGAAAGAAAAGCATCTTTACTAATTCGAAACATCAAGAACAGCACACGACGGAGAAGCTTGATCGTCAACGCTATCTGGCACGGCACATAATTATAAAAAAACACACAAACAGCTGTCAAACAGATAAACATGTAGACAGAAAAACATACATGCAAACAGATAAACATGTAGACAGAAAAACAGACGTGCAAACAGCTGTCAGACAGGCATACAGGTAGACAGACACACAGACAGCTGTCAGACAGGCATACAGGTAGACAGACACACAGACAGCTGTCAGACAGGCATACAGGTAGACAGACACACAAACAGCTGTCAGACAGGCATACAGGTAGACGGACACACAAACAGCTGTCAGGCAGACATACAGGTAGACAGACACACAGACAGCTGTCAGGCAGACATCCATGCAGACAGAAAGAGATACATAGACCGACACTTACTTAAAATCTCTTGCTGTCAAACAAAAATCATACTTACCTGTGTTCAGATATAATTGTTGTACGGCAAAACATGCCAGTTTCTGTAAATAATATAGTAACAGAAAGCATAAATGCCAGCACTGAAACAGATGACGTAAAGGTAAAATCCAAAATTATTTTTTAAAAAATTCCATCTGATAATGTGGAAAATAGTTATTAAGTAATTTTTGATTCAATTTTTTGAAGACAAGGACTGAAAGAGAAAACGATCAAGGGGAAATAACTGGAGAAATCATGTTAGTCACATTGGGAGAGACACTAAAATATTGATCAGTACGTCTATTAGGACAACTTACATTCTTCTACAAAAAGTAATATACAATCAGTTACATTTGTTCTGTTTTCTTCTCTGTAACTGTGTACTATAATAACAGCCTGTCCGTGTTTTTTTTCTTTTTTTGAGTGTCAATCAATGTGTCTTTCATATGAGTACTAGCGGGTGTCTGTTCTTCATTTCTGTAGCGTTCTGTCACGTTACAGATAATTACCAGCCTAAGTGTATGTTCTCACTTGTCATTCTTTACTTCGTGTAACCAACACAGCTCAAGTCTGACACTGAAAGCTCCCTGCGTGACTGCAGGCCAAACATAGTCACATTTTTGTGGCTGTTTGGGAGAGTTGTTTCACCTTCTGTAGTGTTAGTTGTTCTTCCTACTTTAGTAGTATTAGTTGTTCTTCCTACTGTACTGTTGGTTGCTGGGTAAAGCTGGGGCGACCATCCTCAACCCAGCGCGTCACAGGTGGCGGATGGTGAAAGTCCTCCAGATATGGAGGATCCCTGTGAATAAGGAGTTGTCCAAATAAGCAGGCGCGGACCAACTGGCGGTAGACTCAGAGAGCGAGGTGGGGTAGTAGGTGGCTCTACTACTCTTATAAAGTGCCTCAGATGCTCAGTGAAGGGAATACCAGGCAGGTAAGAGGCGCCTTAAAACCTCTCCCCCCCGCTGCCTTGCGGGTAGGACAGTGAGTCCAAAGGCTAGCGAAGAGTCCGTACACAAACCGGCAGAAGGCAACAGGAAACCACTGTTGTAGCTCCCAGGAACAGTTATGCTTATTCAGAGTAATAGATTTATCATGAACGACGTTAATGGATGTTCCTCTGGAACAGCCTCGTCTGGTAGGGCAGCTCACGAGCCACAGGTGAGGCCAGATCGTCATCAAGCTACTGGTGGCAAAACTAACAAGTTCAAAATAGCAACATGGAATGTTAGAACTTTATTCCAGGCTGGAAAATTAGAATATGTAAAGATGGAAATGGAGAGGATGAAGATCAACATATTAGGAATGAGTGAAGTTAGATGGAGAGGTGCAAGGACGATAAACTCTGATAATTATACAATAATATATTCAGGAAGTGAGAAACATGAACGAGGAGTAGGAATAATATTTGACGAACAAACAGCTACTGTCCTACTGTAGTCTTAGTTACTCGTTCTTCTCGTCTTACTGTAGTCTTAGTTACTCGTTCTTCTCGTCCTACTGTAGTCTTAGTTACTCGTTCTTCTCGTCCTACTGTAGTCTTAGTTACTCGTTCTTCTCGTCCTACTGTAGTCTTAGTTACTCGTGCTTCTCGACCTACTGTAGTCTTAGTTACTCGTTCTTCTCGTCTTACTGTAGCTTTAGTTACTCTTTCTTCTCGCCTTACTGTAGTCTTAGTTACTCGTTCTTCTCGTCTTACTGTAGCTTTAGTTACTCGTTCTTCTCGTCTTACTGTAGCTTTAGTTACTCGTTCTTCTCGTCTTACTGTAGTCTTAGTTACTCGTTCTTCTCGTCTTACTGTAGCCTTAGTTACTCGTTGTTCTCGTCTTACTGTAGTATTAGTTACTCGTTCTTCTCGTCTTACTGTAGTCTTAGTTACTCGTTCTTCTCGTCTTACTGTAGCTTTATTTACTCGTTCTTCTCGTCTTACTGTAGTGTTAGTTACTCGTTCTTCTCGTCTTACTGTAGTGTTAGTTACTCGTTCTTCTCGTCTTACTGTAGTCTTAGTTACTCGTTCTTCTCGTCTTACTGTAGCTTTAGTTGCTCGTTCTTCTCGTCTTACTGTAGTCTTAGTTACTCGTTCTTCTCGTCTTACTGTAGTGTTAGTTACTCGTTCTTCTCGTCTTACTGTAGCTTTAGTTACTCGTTCTTCTCGTCTTACTGTAGCTTTAGTTACTCGTTCTTCTCGGCTTACTGTAGCTTTAGTTACTCGTTCTTCTCGTCTTACTGTAGCTTTAGTTGCACGTCCTTCTCTTCCGCTGAATCATAACAAGACAGAGTGCCACCATCCGGCAACATAAAACAGCCAAGAGAAATAAAAACCCGTAACGCACGGGGGGACCACCTCTCCTCTGACCACCTCTCCTCTGACCAACTCTCCTCTGACCACCTCTCCTCTGACTACCTCTCCTCTAACTACCTCTCCTCTGACCACCTCTCCTCTGACTACCTCTCCTCTGACTACCTCTCCTCTGATTACGGACCCCCCCCTCACCCCCCATGTCCTCCAAAACCTCACCACCTGCCCCCCCCCCGACCAGCTCCAGCTCCTTCATCCTCTTCCTACGACTCCATGCTCCCGACCCTTCCCACTCGACAGCCCCAACCACCAGGCAAACTACTGCTAACACAACCCAGAATCTACCACACTCACCAACCATCCAGGCAAACTGCTGCTAACACAACCCAAAATCTACCATACCCACCAACCACCAGGCAAACTACTGCTAACACAACCCAGAATCTACCACACCCACCAACCAAACAGGCAAACTACTGCTAACACAAACCAGAATCTACCACACCCACCAACCAAACAGGCAAACCACTGCTAACACAACCCAGAATCTACCACACCCACCAACCAACCAGGCAAACTACTGCTAACACAACCCAGAATCTACCACACCCACCAACCATCCAGACAAACTACTGCTAACACAACCCAGAATCTGCCACACTCACCAACCATCCAGGCAAACCACTGCTAACACAACCCAGAATCTACCACACTCACCAACCATCCAGGCAAACTACTGCTAACACAACCCAGAATCTACCACACCCACCAACCATCCAGGCAAACCACTGCTAACACAACCCAGAATCTACCACACCCACCAACCATCCAGACAAACTACTGCTAACACAACCCAGAATCTGCCACACCCACCAACCATCCAGGCAAACCACTGCTAACACAACCCAGAATCTACCACACTCACCAACCATCCAGGCAAACTGCTGCTAACACAACCCAAAATCTACCATACCCACCAACCACCAGGCAAACTACTGCTAACACAACCCAGAATCTACCACACCCACCAACTAAACAGGCAAACTACTGCTAACACAACCCAGAATCTACCACACTCACCAACCATCCCGGCAAACTACTGCTAACACAACCCAGAATCTACCACACCCACCAACCATCCAGGCAAACCACTGCTAACACAACCCAGAATCTACCACACCCACCAACCATCCAGGCAAACTACTGCTAACACAACCCAGAATCTGCCACACCCACCAACCAAGTAGGCAAACCACTGCTAACACAACCCAGAATCTACCACACCCACCAACCAACCAGGCAAACTACTGCTAACACAACCCAGAATCTACCACACCCACCAACTATCCAGACAAACTACTGCTAACACAACCCAGAATCTGCCACACCCACCAACCATCCAGGCAAACCACTGCTAACACAACCCAGAATCTACCACACTCACCAACCATCCAGGCAAACTACTGCTAACACAACCCAGAATCTACCACACCCACCAACCATCCAGGCAAACCACTGCTAACACAACCCAGAATCTACCACACCCACCAACCATCCAGGCAAACTACTGCTAACACAACCCAGAATCTGCCACACCCCCAACCATCCAGGCAAACCACTGCTACACAACCCAGAATCTACCACACTCACCAACCATCCAGGCAAACTGCTGCTAACACAACCCAAAATCTACCATACCCACCAACCACCAGGCAAACTACTGCTAACACAACCCAGAATCTACCACACCCACCAACTAAACAGGCAAACTACTGCTAACACAACCCAGAATCTACCACACTCACCAACCATCCCGGCAAACTACTGCTAACACAACCCAGAATCTACCACACCCACCAACCATCCAGGCAAACCACTGCTAACACAACCCAGAATCTACCACACCCACCAACCATCCAGGCAAACTACTGCTAACACAACCCAGAATCTGCCACACCCACCAACCATCCAGGCAAACTACTGCTAACACAACCCAGAATCTGCCACACCCACCAACCATCCAGGCAAACTACAGCTAACACAACCCAGAATCTACCACACCCACCGCAGTGGAATCAAGATTTACATTATCTCATGCAGTTCAGCCCAGCAGCTTTAAGCCAAGCCTTCATGATGTCTGTCATCCACAAGCAACACATGTCACCGATGTTCAGACAATATGAACTCTGACATTTCATGAAATATCTTGTTATTCAATTATCTGTCATTGTAACCTTACCATTACTAGTTGTAGAAAATGGCCCAGATAGTTGATGAGTGGCTACGAAAGGAAGGTCTCAGAACTGGTCATTTAAACATTTACCACCTACTAGGGAAACTTTCTGAGGCAACTGATATAGTTAATCATAACTTCTATGCCTTTGGCTCTTCAGAAAGTCGTCTAAACAAAAATATAACCAACAAAGACATTACGACAGACGGTTATAATTTACTTCGACGTGACCCTACTAGGAAGCTTGAGACAGGATTGGTTGTATGTGTCACCACAGTCATACACTCTTGCTGTAGAACAGACCTTGAGACACCAGGTATTGAATGTATATGGTTGGAAATCAAACTTCCAAAGCAGAGCCCAATCTTAATAGGGTTTCTCTATCGTAATCCAAATGCAACAGCATCGTGGTATGATCACTTTACAAGTATGATGGATTATCCTTTGTCTTCCTACTGTAGTGTTAATTGATCTTTTTATTGTAATGTCAGTTGAACTTCTTACTGTATTGTTAGTTGATCTTCCTACTGTAGTGTTAATTGATCTTCCTACGGTAATATTAGTTGATCTTCTTACAATAGTGTTAGTTGATATTCTTACTGTAGTATTAGTAGATAATCATACTGTAGTGTTAGTTGATATTCCTACTGTTGTGTTAATTGATCTTCTTATTGTAGTGTCAGATGATTTCTTGCTGTAGTGTTAGTTGATTTTTAGACGGTTGTGTTAGTTGATCTTTTTATTGTGGTTTTAGTTGATCTTCTTACTCTAGTGTTAGTTGATCTTTTTATTGTGGTTTTAGTTGATCTTCTTACTCTAGTGTTAGTTGATCTTTTTATTGTGGTTTTAGTTGATCTTCTTACTCTAGTGTTAGTTGATTTTCCTACTGTAGAGTTAACTGATCGTTTTAATATTGTGTTAGTTGATTTTCTTACTCTAGCGTTAGATGATCTTCTTACTGTAGTGTTAGTTTATCTTCCTACTGTAGTGTTAGTTTATCTTCCTACTGTAGTGTTAGTTTATCTTCCTACTGTAGTGCTAACTGTTGTCTCTAATACTATGCTAGCTGCCTGTCCTAATACTATGCTAGCTGTTTGTCCAAATACTATGCTAGCTGTTTGTCCAAATACTATGCTAGCTGTTTGTCCAAATACTATGTTAGCTGCTTGTCCTAATACTGTGCTAGCTGCTTGTCCTAATACTATGCTAGATGTTTGTCCAAATACTATGCTAGCTGCCTGTCCTAATACTATGCTAGCTGTTTGTCCAAATACTATGCTAGCTGCTTGTCCTAATACTGTGCTAGCTGCCTGTCCTAATACTATGCTAGCTGTTTGTCCAAATAATATGCTAGCTGCTTGTCCTAATACTGTGCTAGCTGCTTGTCCTAATACTGTGCTAGCTGCCTATCCAAATACTATGCTAGCTGCTTGTCCTAATACTGTGCTAGCTGCCTGTCCTAATACTATGCTAGCTGCTTGTCCTAATACTGTGTTAGCTGCTTGTCCTAATACTATGCTAGCTGCTTGTCTTAATACTGTGCTAACTGCCTGTCCTAATACTATGCTAGCTGCTTGTCTTAATACAATGCTAGCTGCTTGTCTTAATACTGTGCTAGCTGCTTGTCCTAATACTATGCTAGCTGCTTGTCTTAATACTATGCTAGCTGCTTGTCTTAATACTGTGCTAGCTGCTTGTCTTAATACTATGTTAGCTGCTTGTCTTAATACTGTGCTAGCTGCTTGTCTTATTACTATGTTAGCTGCTTGTCCTAATACTATGTTAGCTGCTTGTATTAATAGTGTGCTAGCTGCTTGTCTTAATACTGTGCTAGCTGCTTGTCTTAATACTGTGCTAGCTGCTTATATTAATACTGTGTTAGCTGCTTGTATTAATAGTGTGCTAGCTGCTTGTCCTAATACTATGCTAGCTGCTTGTTTTAATACTATGTTAGCTGCTTGTCTTAATACTGTGCTAGCTGCTTGTTTTAATACTATGTTAGCTGCTTGTCTTAATACTATGTTAGCTGCTTATATTAATACTGTGTTAGCTGCTTGTATTAATACTGTGTTAGCTGCTTGTATTAATAATGTGCTAGCTGCTTGTCTTAATACTGTGCTAGCTGCTTGTATTAATACTATGCTAGCTGCTTGTTCTAATACTGTGCTAGCTGCTTGTGTTAATACTGTGTTAGCTGCTTGTATTAATAGTGTGCTAGCTACTTGTCCTAATACTGTGCTAGCTGCTTGTCTTAATACTGTGCTAGCTGCTTGTATTAATACTGTGTTAGCTGCTTGTCTTAATACTGTGCTAGCTGCTTGTCTTAATACTGTGCTAGCTGCTTGTCCTAATACTGTGCTAGCTGCTTGTCTTAATACTGTGCTAGCTGCCTGTCCTAATACTGTGCTAGCTGCTTGTCTTAATACTGTGCTAGCTGCTTGTATTAATACTGTATTAGCTGCCTGTCCTAATACTGTGCTAGCTGCTTGTATTAATAGTGTGCTAGCTGCTTGTCCTACTCTTGACCTATTTGTTGATCTAGCTGCTTGTCCTATTCTAGACTTAGTTGTTGATCTAGCTGCAATGCTTGATTGTACTTTGAACTATTCTTATGCCATTTTTCTAGCTCTCACTTCTGACCCTTTTATTTGATGTACTGATGTACTAATGACTTGATGTCTTGATGCTCTGATGTTTTGATGTTCTGATGTCTTGAAGTCTTTATGTCATGATGTCTTGACGTCCTGATGTTCTGATGTCTTAAATGTCTTGATGTCCTGATGTGTGATGTCATGATGTCTTGATGTCGTGATGTCCTGATGTCTTGATGTCCTGATCTCTTAATGTCCTTATGTCTTGATGTCCTGATCTCTTAATGTCCTGATGTCTTGATGTCCTGATCTCTTAATGTCCTGATGTCTTGATGTCCTGATCTCTTAATGTCCTGATGTCTTGATGTCTTGATGTCATTATGTCTTGATATCCTGATCTTCTGATGTCATGATGTCTTGATGTCCTGATGTCTTGATGTCATGATGTCCTGATATCGTGATGTCCTGATGTCTTTATGTCTTTATGTCTGCATTGTTTTGACATTGCTGTAACCTCCCCCCCCCCCCAACCCCGAAAATACAAGTCAAAACAAATTTGCAAGCTCGTGTTTTTGCAATTATTAAACTGTTTGGGTTGCAGGACATCTCTTAAACTTCAACGCAAGATAGTTGTAACTCCAAACCAAGAAAGTTGTAACTCCAACACAAGGAATGTGTAACTCACCACAGGGAAGTTATAATTCCAACACAAGAAAGCTGTAATTTCAAGACAAGAAAGTTGTAACTTCAAGACAAGACCTATAAAGCGGAAACTGATCAGAGAAAATGAGTCGACCAAGACCATAAACTAGACGTCGTAGACAGAAATAAACTCGACGTCGCAGACAGAAATATTGCCCCAGAGTCTGGACGGTCTCATTTCGACAGAGTGCTGCAAGAAGTTGTTTCTATTCTCATCTGTGGGGAATGAATGAATGAATGAATGAATAATCTTTATTTTTAAAGGGTAAAGAATTGGGCACGCAGGCCCGTCTTACATTCTGCCCTTCATCACTCCATCTTTCATTCTTCCCACACACTTGATTTAGTACAAAAATACAAATTAAAATAGTAAAAACATATCAAAAGAGTGTAAGATTTAACTACTACATTCAAGGTAAAAGAGAAGAAGTAATTAACCTAATAAAATAGCACTCATGCACACATACACACGCAGACATATACATAAATAAAAATACATTGTAAATACAGATCTTCTAACATATGTTTTTTTAAACAAACATTAAAATAATTTCTAGCAATATCTAACAAGTTGCTTTTCTATGTCACTGAAGTACTTGATGGTTTACGAGCCATGTGTTGAGAGAGTGCTGGCTATTTTATGGAGGCATATAATTACAAGCAAGTAAATAATGAAACAGGTTTGAGTTAAAGGATGAAGTATTACCAATGGATTTTAAATTGTAGGGGAGGGTGTTCCAGAGCTGTACTGCAGAGTATGCAAGGCTTTTCTTGTACAGATCAATTCTGGGTTTAGGAAGAAGACAGTTTTTTAAACGCTGGCTATGCTTAGTGTTATACGTAAACAGTGACCACAAGTAAGGCGGAGCATTGTGCGACAGAATTCTGTGAACAAACTTAACTTTGTTAAAAATGATTCTATTTTTGAGGGGTAGAATTTTGAGTTGTTTGTGTTGATCAACAGTCTGTACTGGGTGTTTGTCACAAATAAGATTTAATGCTCGCTTGTGAAGTGAGTGGAGCCTTTTTGTGTTTGAGACTGAGCATCCATCCCAGATTGTGGAACAGTAATTTAAGTGTGTTTGTATGTGTGATATGTAGTATATTTTTCTTGTGTCTTTGTCGATAAAGTGTTTAATTTTGGCTAATTGGTAAACTTTCTGTGCAATCAAATTTGTTAGGTTATGTACGTGAGAATTCCAAGTTAAATGCTGATCAATGATGAGTCCTAGGGTTTTATGTTCATGAACATTTTCTATTGCCTTAGTCCCAGCACAAAGCTGTAGTGAAGTTTTAGTTGCGTTTTGCAGTTTCTGTCTTGTAGTGATGAGCATGGATTTTGTTTTGTTGGTGTTTATCAACATACCATTTTTATTACTCCATTTAATCAAACTGTTTATATCATTTTGGAGCGTTGTCTGTAGGTTATTGATGTCATATTCACTATTGTAAACAGTACAGTCGTCAGCGAAAAGATCACATGAAGAGTGCTTTAAATGTAGTGGTAGGTCGTTAATATAGATAGCAAAGAGAAGAGGACCAAGAATGGAGCCTTGAGGAATACCGGTATCAACCACAGACGAGCCAGATATTTTGCTTCTAAAGCAAACTACTTGTTTTCTACCTGAGAGAAAGGATGTAATACATTTTGTTAGGTCAGGATGTAATCTATAGCCTTCTAGCTTTTTTGCAAGAATTTCATGATCAATCATATCGAAGGCTTTCTTAAAATCAACAAAGACAGCACCACTCAATTTGTCATCATTTATATCAGACAGCCAGCTTTCTGTCATTTTAGTTAATGCTGTGTGGCAGGAGTAATTTGGTCTAAAACCTGACTGACTGTCTATTAGTAGACTGTTTTCTTGCATGTGGAGCAGAGTTAACTTTTGTATATGTTTTTCAAGAGGTTTAGATAGTGATGACAGAATGGATATGGGTCTATAGTTTGAGAGGTCACTAGTCTGTCCAGATTTAAAAAGAGGAAAAACTTTGGCGAGTTTAAAAGCGTCAGGGAAATATTTTTTGTCAATACACAAGTTGTATAAGTATGTTAGTGTGTCTGTGATAACTGGTGCAGCGTAGTGTAGTATCTTTTTACTAATGTCATCACATCCTGCTGAATTAGTGTTCTTTAAGGACCGGATGTAGTTATAAACCTCACCGACTGTGAGGAAAGGAATATTAATTTGTTTTAGCTTTACACATTTACTGTCGCTGAAAGTTTTCAACACGCTCAGGTCGCAATTAGGGGTCAGTAATGAAGATTTTAGAATACTAATTTCTTCCCTAAAATGTTCACTGAAGTTAGTGCAAGTATGTTCACCATTAAATGTTTGTGGGTCAGTTTGCTTCCTTTTATTTACAAGAGTATTAATCGCTTTCCAGATTGATTTACTATCAGTTTTGTCTTTCACTAAATTTCTGAAGTAATTTTTATTTTCCTGCCTAATTAAATACTGCACCTTATTCCTAAGTGAACGATAGCTACTGAAATTTCTGCTTTTGTGAGCTTCATCCCGTTTCCTCATGAGTTGAAATATATCGGGAGTTATCCACGGGGATTTTGTTACGTGTTTTACTCTCATTTCTTTGATGGGGACATGCTTGTCCAAAATATTTCGAAATATCTTGATCCAGTATTCGATAGCCTCATCTGGATTTGTTAACTGGAAAACTGGAGGGAGATAGAGAGAAGGGGAGAGAGAGAGACAGAGTGAGAGAAAGGGAGAGATAGAGAGAAAGAGAGAGACAGAGAAAGAGAGAGAGACAGAGATAGAGAAAGGGAAAGAGAGAGAGAGAGAAAGGGAGAGAGATACAGAGAGAGAATAATGACGGAGGAAAGAAAGATCAGTATGTACATTGGGTGTAGGATGAAAAACTCATTAAATATTTTGTTGTTCAACCACATACGAGCGTATTTTACAGTATAACTACATATTTTATTGTGTAACTACATATTTTATTGTGTAACTACATATTTTATTGTGTAACTACATATTTTATTGTGTAACTACATATTTTACAGTATAACTACATATTTTATTGTGTAACTACATATTTTATTGTGTAACTACATATTTTACAGTATAACTACATATTTTATTGTGTAACTACATATTTTATTGTGTAACTACATATTTTATTGTGTAACTACATATTTTATTGTGTAACTACATATTTTACAGTGTAACTACATATTTTATTGTGTAACTACATATTTTATTGTGTAACTACATATTTTATTGTATAACTACATATTTTACAGTGTAACTACATATTTTACTGTGTAACCAAGCCAACAAAGTGTAGAATTACTTCCCTTGTTACTACAAATCCCATTAGGCCATGAATTACATCTTTTGTTACCTCACTTTAAGTCTAGTTCTTAAATGTTGCACTTAATGCTGGCTTGATTGATTTTCAATGCTGGCTTGATTGACCTAATGCTTTCTTGATTGACATTTATTGCTGGCTTGATTAATTTAATGCTGGCCTGATTGACTTTTAATGCTGGCTTGATTGACTTTTTGCTGGCTTGACTGATTTAACACTGGCTTGAATGACTTTTAATGCTGGCTTGGTTCACTTTTAATGCTAGCTTGACTGACTTAATGCTGACTTGATTGACGTAATGCCAACTTGACTGACTTAATGCTGATTTGATTGGCTTAGTGCTGGCATGATTGACTTAATACTAGCTGGATTGACTTTTAATGCTGCCTTTATTGAAATGTAATGCTGACTTGATTGACTTTTAATGTTGGCTTGATTGACTTTTAATGCTGGCTTTATTGAAATACAATGCTAGGTGGATTGACTTTTAATACTGGCTTGATTCACTTTTAATGCCAGCTTGATTGACTTAATGCTAACTTGATTGACTTTTAATGATGGCTTGATTGACTTAGTACTGACGTTATTGACTTATTGCTGGCTTGACTGACTTTTTATACTGGCTTGATTGACTTAACGCTGGCTTGAATGACTTTTAATTCTGTCTTGTTTGACTTAACGCTGGCTTGAATGACTTTTAATGCTGTCTTGTTTGACAATTAAAGATGGCTTGACTGACCTAATGCTAGCTTGACTGAATTAATGCTAGCTTGATTGTCTTTTAATGCTCTCTTGATTGACTTAATGCTGGCTTGAGTGATTTACTGATAGCTTGACTGATGGGTTGATTTACTTAATGATGGCTTTACTAACTGAATGCTGGTTTGATTGATTATTAATGCTGGTTTTACTGTCTGCATTGTTTTGACATTGCTGTAACCTCCCCCCCCCCCAACCCCGAAAATACAAGTCAAAACAAATTTGCAAGCTCGTGTTTCTGCAATTATTAAACTGTTTGGGTTGCAGGACATCTCTTAAACTTCAACGCAAGATAGTTGTAACTCCAAGACAAGAAAGCTGTAAATCAAACCAAGAAAGTTGTAACTCTAACACAAGGAATGTGTAACTCACCACAGGGAAGTTATAATTCCAACACAAGAAAGTTGTAACTTCAAGACAAGAAAGTTGTAACTTCAAGACAAGACCTATAAAGCGGAAACTGATCAGAGAAAATGAGTCGACCAAGACCATAAACTAGACGTCGTAGACAGAAATAAACTAGACGTCGCAGACAGAAATATTGCCCCAGAGTCTGGACGGTCTCATTTCGACAGAGTGCTGCAAGAAGTTGTTTCTATTCTCATCTGTGGGGAGGGAGATAGAGAGAAGGGGAGAGAGAGACAGAGTGAGAGAAAGGGAGAGATAGAGAGAAAGAGAAAGACAGAGAAAGACAGAGAGACAGAGATATAAAGAGAGAAAGGGAAAGAGAGAGAGAGAAAGGGAGAGAGACACAGAGAGAGAATAATGACGGAGGAAAGAAAGATCAGTATGTACATTGGGTGTAGGATGAAAAACTCATTAAATATTTTGTTGTTCAACCACATACGAGCGTATTTTACAGTGTAACTACATATTTTATTGTGTAACTACATATTTTATTGTGTAACTACATATTTTATTGTATAACTACATATTTTATAGTGTAACTACATATTTTATTGTGTAACTACATATTTTATTGTATAACTACATATTTTATTGTGTAACTACATATTTTATTGTGTAACTACATATTTTATTGTGTAACTACATATTTTATTGTGTAACTACATATTTTATTGTGTAACTACATATTTTATTGTGTAACTACATATTTTACAGTGTAACTACATATTTTATTGTGTAACTACATATTTTATTGTGTAACTACATATTTTACAGTGTAACTACATATTTTATTGTGTAACTACATATTTTACTGTATGACTACATATTTTACTGTGTAACCAAGCCAACAAAGTATAGAATTACCTCCCTTGTTACTACAAATCCCATTAGGCCATGAATTACATCTTTTGTTACCTCACTTTAAGTCTAGTTCTTAAATGTTGCACTTAATGATGGCTTGATTGATTTTCAATGCTGGCTTGGTTGACCTAATGCTTTCTTGATTGACTTTTATTGCTGGCTTGATTAACTTAATGCTGGCCTGATTGACTTTTAATGCTGGCTTGATTGACTTTTTGCTGGCTTGACTGATTTAACACTGGCTTGAATGACTTTTAATGCTGGCTTGGTTCACTTTTAATGCTAGCTTGATTGATTTAATGCTGACTTGATTGACGTAATGCCAACTTGACTGACTTAATGCTGATTTGATTGCCTTAATGCTGGAATGATTGACTTAATACTAGCTGGATTGACTTTTAATGCTGCCTTTATTGAATTGTAATGCTGACTTGATTGACTTTTAATGTTGGCTTGATTGACTTTTAATGCTGGCTTTATTGAAATGTAATGCTAGGTGGATTGACTTTTAATACTGGCATGATTCACTTTTAATGCCAGCTTGATTGACTTAATGCTGACTTGATTGACTTTTAATGATGGCTTGATTGACTTAGTACTGACGTTATTGACTTATTGCTGGCTTGACTGACTTTTTATGCTGGCTTGGTTGACCTAATGCTTTCTTGATTGACTTTTAATGCTGGCTTGATTGACTTAACGCTGGCTTGAATGACTTTTAATGCTGGCTTGATTGACTTTTTGCTGGCTTGACTGATTTAACACTGGCTTGAATGACTTTTAATGCTGGCTTGGTTCACTTTTAATGCTAGCTTGATTGATTTAATGCTGACTTGATTGACGTAATGCCAACTTGACTGACTTAATGCTGATTTGATTGCCTTAATGCTGGAATGATTGACTTAATACTAGCTGGATTGACTTTTAATGCTGCCTTTATTGAATTGTAATGCTGACTTGATTGACTTTTAATGTTGGCTTGATTGACTTTTAATGCTGGCTTTATTGAAATGTAATGCTAGGTGGATTGACTTTTAATACTGGCATGATTCACTTTTAATGCCAGCTTGATTGACTTAATGCTGACTTGATTGACTTTTAATGATGGCTTGATTGACTTAGTACTGACGTTATTGACTTATTGCTGGCTTGACTGACTTTTTATACTGGCTTGATTGACTTAACGCTGGCTTGAATGACTTTTAATTCTGTCTTGTTTGACAATTAAAGATGGCTTGACTGGCCTAATGCTAGCTTGACTGAATTAATGCTAGCTTGATTGTCTTTTAATGCTCTCTTGATTGACTTAATGCTGGCTTGAGTGATTTACTGATAGCTTGACTGATGGGTTGATTGACTTAATGATGGCTTTACTAACTGAATGCTGGTTTGATTGATTATTAATGCTGGTTTTACTGACTGAATGCTGGCTTGATTGACTATTAATGTTTTCTTGACTGATGAGAAAAATATCAGAGGTTTACTGGTCAATGGAAATAGGTCAGATATAAAAGAAATGAATGCAGTGTTTTGTTACATTTTTCCTTGTCTTGTTGTCTGCGCTTTCTAATCGAACATATCAGGCCCAAGAAGGGCCGCTACATCAGCGGTTACCAACTTTTTCTATTATACATCGATAATACGGGGCTTGAGGGGAGAAGGAGTGTCAGGGAAAGAGGGGAGGGGGAGAGAAAGAGGCTACAGCAGGAAGATAGCACCCAGGGAAAGAGGAGGGGGAGAGAAAGAGGCTACAGCAGGAAAATAGCACCCAGGGAAAGAGGAGGGGGAGAGAAAGAGGCTACAGCAGGAAAATAGCACCCAGGGAAAGAAGAGAGGGAGAGAAAGAGGCTACAGCAGGAAGATAGCACCCAGGGAAAGCGGGGAGGGGGAGAGAAAGAGGCTACAGCAAGAAGATAGCACCCAGGGAAAGAGGAGGGGGAGAGAAAGAGGCTACAGCAAGAAGATAGCACCCAAGGAAAGAGGGGAGGGGGAGAGAAAGAGGCTACAGCAGGAAGATAGCACCCAGGGAAACAGGAGGGGGAGAGAAAGAGGCTACAGCAAGAAGATAGCACCCAGGGAAAGAGGGGGGGGGAGAGAAAGAGGCTACAGCAGGAAGATAGCACCCAGGGAAACAGGAGGGGGAGAGAAAGAGGCTACAGCAGGAAGATAGCACCCAGGGAAAGAGGAGGGGGAGAGAAGAGGCTACAGCAAGACGATAGCACCCAGGAAAGAGGAGGGGGAGAAAGAGGCTACAGCAGGAAAATAGCACCCAGGGAAAGAGGAGGGGGAGAGAAAGAGGCTACAGCAAGAAGATAGCACACAGGGAAAGAGGGGAGGGGGAGAGAAAGAGGTTACAGCAGGAAGATAGCACCCAGGGAAAGAGGAGAGGGGGAGAGAAAGAGGCTACAGCAGGAAGATAGCACCCAGGTACTCGAGTTTACCAGTCTCAGGGTCAGAGAGCTATAGCAGACAGAAGCCCAGTGTTGGTCTCTGGAGACAGACAACAGAAGTTTAGAGAGCTATAGCAGACAGAAGCCCAGTGCTGGTCTCTGGAGACAGACAACAGGAGATTAGAGAGCTATAGCAGACAGAAGCCCAGTGTTGGTCTCTGGAGACAGACAACAGAAAGTCAGAGAACTATAGCAGACAGAAGCCCAGTGTTGGTCTCTGGAGACAGACAACAGAAAATCAGAGAATTATAGCAGACAGAAGCCCAGTGTTGGTCTCTGGAGACAGACAACAGAAAGTCAGAGAGCTATAGCAAACAGAAGCCCAGTGCTGGTCTCTGGAGACAGACAACAGAAAGTCAGAGAACTATAGCAGACAGAAGCCCAGTGTTGGTCTCTGGAGACAGACAACAGAAGGTTAGAGAACTATAGCAGACAGAAGCCCAGTGCTGGTCTCTGTAGACAGACAACAGAAGGTTAGAGAGCTATAGCAGACAGAAGCCCAGTGCTGGTCTCTGTAGACAGACAACAGAAGGTTAGAAAGCTATAGCAGACAGAAGCCCAGTGCTGGTCTCTGTAGACAGACAACAGGAGATCAGAGAGCTATAGCAGATAGAGGCCCAGAGCTGGTCTCTGTAGACAGACAACAGAAGTTTAGAGAGCTATAGCAGACAGAAGCCCAGTGCTGGTCTCTGTAGACAGACAACAGAAGTTTAGAGAGCTATAGCAGACAGAAGCCCAGTGCTGGTCTCTGTAGACGGACAACAGAAGATTAGAGAGCTATTGCAGACAGAAACCCAGTGCTGGTCTTTGGAGACAGACAACAGAAGGTTAGAGAGCTATAGCAGACAGAAGCCCAGTGTTGGTCTCTGTAGCCAGACAACAGAAGGTTAGAGAGCTATAGCAGACAGAAGCCCAGTGCTGGTCTCTGTACACAGACAAGAGAAGATCAAGTCAACAAAGATCACAGTAGGGCGATAGACTTGGCCCTTGTCACAGTCTATCTATCTATCTATCTATCTATCTATCTATCTATCTATCTATCTATCTATCTATCTATCTATCTATCTATCTATCTATCTATCTATCTATCTATCTATCTATCTATCTATCTATCTATCTAACCATAAAGCAACAAGAATGCAAACATAAATCTCAAACAAGACATCCACTCCTCAGTCACGGCCTCAATAAACATCAACAAGAACAAGATACACAACAACACAGTAACAACATCAAAGAATATACGACACACTTGATAATCGGAGATTCCTTACTTAAAGGAATCTATGGTGAGCGCATGTCAGTTACCTCTGAAGACACTGTCTCAGTCATGCCAGTACCTGGAACTGGTATTATAAAAATAACGCAGACGTTGAGACGACTTGACGTCGATCAGAAAGTGACGAGAACGACCGTACATGTTGGCATTAATGACAGCAAGAACGGGCAGAGTCTTCGGTCCTCTGATATATAGGACTTGATATCCACCATCAAGAAAAAATACCCCAACACTTCCATAAACATTTCATCCATCATTCCACCTTGTTCTGGTCCTGGACGTCGCATGGTGGATATAAACAACAAAATACTAAAAACATTCTGTCTACAGAACACAGTAGTTTTTATAAACAACACGCCATTTTTTACTTCAGCCACAGGTGCTCCCAAAAAACGCCTTTACAGGGACCACATCCACATTAACAAGACTGGCAGCAGCATCCTTGCCAAAAATATCAAATATCCAACAAGAACTGAGCAGAATATAACAAAACACTCAAATAGCCAGAAACAGTTTAGACAGCCACCCACATCTCATAGATCCAGAAACACACACTCTACACCAACTACAAGACTCCAAGGACCCTCAGAAACATCACTATCTGCCTCTCTACCATTGCCCGCTCCATCCACTGACCCACTATACGATTCCATGTTCCCGCCCCTGCCTACACGGCAAGCTCAACAAATTATACCAACACTTAGTACAGCGAACAACATGGAGACTCCTGCACAATCACCACTTAGGAATACCACAACAACTGTACAGGACACAAACACAAGAACCTCGAATCATTATCCGTGGAACTTTCAGCTACAATATCTAATGCAGTTTAGTCCTGCAGCTCTGAGCCACGCGTATATGATGTCCCTACTACACAGTCAACACTCAACACCCACATACAGATATTAGATAGCTTGAAACTTCCAGCACTCTTTAACTTCTGTAGATAAATTTAACTGAACAAAAACAAAAAACCACAGAAGTTCTTACAGCAGAACAGACATTTCTTAGTGGTAGCTTACAGCTAATATTGTCATCAAGTCTTTTACAATTTACACTTACATAACGTTCATTGCATTGTTGATTTTTTGTAATTTTTTCCATTATTTGTCAGTATATTATAAACTTAGTTAGATTCATTATCTCTACTAGCTTAAACATATACCTATAATTGTATGATTGAAGTCTGACCAGTTATTTTATTTTTACTGAAATATAATATTTCTAACATTGTTATAGTGACTCAGAAAATGGAGGAGTGGCTGCGACACGATGGCCTACGTGTTGGCCACTTAAATGTTTATCATTTGTTAGGAAAACTCCCTGAGGTTACACATATACTTCAACAACATTTTCATATTTTTGGTTTCTCTGAAAGCAGATTACATAAAAACATCACAGACAATGATATACGAATAGATGGTTTTAATTTGATCAGGCGCGACCCAACTAGGAAGCTAGAGACAGGTTTAGTCGTTTACATTTCTAACACAATTAAATTTTGTAGAAGAGAAGACCTGGAAACATCAGAGGTTGAATGTATTATGCTAGAAATCAAAATATCAAATCTTAGTCCAATTCTAATTAGTTTTATATACCGAAATCCAAATGCTTCAGCCGAGTGGTATGATCACTTTGCGACCATGATGGATGATGCTGTAACTCATAAATTCAAGGACATAATCATTCTAGGCGACTTCAATATCGATCTTAATCAGTCAAATCCTACATGGAAGAACATTTTAACATCTTACAACTTCTCCCAAATTGTTAACAAATCTACTAGAGTAACTGAATCATCATCAACACTAATAGATCATATTTATGTAGCTGATCCAGGAAACATTACTGAATGTACTGTCCCTCATGTGTCGCTGAGTGATCACTACCCGGTCTGCTGTACGTGGTCACATAAGGGGTATAAAATACCGAAACACAAACATACCAGCATCAAATATAGAAACTTTAAAAACTTTAACTTGGAATTATTTTTAACTGATCTAAAAGCTTCTCCTTTTACGTACGTTTTCCAGTTAACAAATCCAGATGAGGCTATCGAATACTGGATCAAGATATTTCGAAATATTTTGGACAAGCATGTCCCCATCAAAGAAATGAGAGTAAAACACGTAACAAAATCCCCGTGGATAACTCCCGATATATTTCAACTCATGAGGAAACGGGATGAAGCTCACAAAAGCAGAAATTTCAGTAGCTATCGTTCACTTAGGAATAAGGTGCAGTATTTAATTAGGCAGGAAAAGAAAAATTACTTCAGAAATTTAGTGAAAGACAAAACTGATAGTAAATCAATCTGGAAAACGATTAATACTCTTGTAAATAAAAGGAAGCAAACTGATCCACAAACATTTAATGGTGAACATAATTGCACTAACTTCAGTGAACATTTTAGGGAAGAAATTAGGATTCTAAAATCTTCATTACTGACCCCTAATTGCGACCTGAGCGTGTTGAAAACTTTCAGCGACAGTAAATGTGTAAAGCTAAAACAAATTAATATTCCTTTCCTCACAGTCGGTGATGTTTATAACTACATCCGGTCCTTAAAGAAAACTAACTCAGCAGGATGTGATGGCATTAGTAACAAGATACTACGCTACGCTGCACCAGTTATCACAGACACACTAACATATTTATACAACTTGTGTATTGACAAAACATTTTTCCCTGACGCTTTTAAACTCGCCAAAGTTTTTCCTCTTTTTAAATCTGGACAGACTAGTGACCTCTCAAACTATAGACCTATATCCATTGTGTCATTACTATCAAAACCTCTTGAAAAACATATACAAAAGTTTAATCTGCTCCACATGCAAGAAAACAATCTACTAATAGACAGTCAGTCAGGTTTTAGACCAAATTACTCCTGCCACACAGCATTAACTAAAATGACAGAAAGCTGGCTGTCTAATATAAATGATGACAAATTGTGTGGTGCTGTCGTTGATTTTAAGAAAGCCTTCGATATGACTGATCACGAAATTCTTGCAAAAAAGCTGGAAGGCTATAGATTACACCCTGACCTAACAAAATGTATTACATCTTTTCTCTCGGGTAGAAAACAAGTAGTTTGCTTTAGAAACAAAATATCTAGCTCGTCTGTGGTTGATACCGGTATTCCTCAAGGCTCCATTCTTGGTCCTCTTCTCTTTGCTATCTATATTAACGACCTACCACTACATTTAAAGCACTCTTCATGTGATCTTTTCGCTGACGACTGTACTGTTTACAATAGTGACTATGACAACAATAAACTACAGACAACGCTCCAAAATGATATAAACAGTTTGATTAAATGGAGTAATAAAAATGGTATGTTGATAAACACCAACAAAACAAAATCCATGCTCATCACTACAAGACTGAAACTGCAGAATGCAACTAAAACTTCACTACAGCTTTGTGCTGGGACTAAGGCAATAGAAAATGTTCATGAACATAAAACCCTAGGACTCATCATTGATCAGCATTTAACTTGGAATTCTCACGTACATAACCTAACAAATTTGATTGCACAGAAAGTTTACCAATTAGCCAAAATTAAACACTTTATCGACAAAGACACAAGAAAAATATACTACATATCACACATACAAACACACTTAAATTACTGTTCCACAATCTGGGATGGATGCTCAGTCTCAAACACAAAAAGGCTCCACTCACTTCACAAGCGAGCATTAAATCTTATTTGTGACAAACACCCAGTACAGACTGTTGATCAACACAAACAACTCAAAATTCTACCCCTCAAAAATAGAATCATTTTTAACAAAGTTAAGTTTGTTCACAGAATTCTGTCGCACAATGCTCCGCCTTACTTGTGGTCATTGTTTACGTATAACACTAAACATAGCCAGCATTTAAAAAACTGTCTTCTTCCTAAACCCAGGATTGATCTGTACAAGAAAAGCCTTGCATACTCTGCAGTACAGCTCTGGAACACCCTCCCCTACAATTTAAAATCCATTGGTAATACTTCATCCTTTAACTCAAACCTGTTTTATTATTTACTTGCTTGTAATTATATGCCTCCATAAAATAACCAGCACTCTCTCAACACATGGCTCGTAAACCATCAAGTACTTCAATGACATAGTTTGAAAAGCAACTTGTTAGATATTGTTAGAAATTATTTTAATGTTTGTTAAAAAAAAACATATGTTAGAAAATCTGTATTTACAATGTATTTTTTTATTTATGTATATATGTGCGTGTGTATGTGTGCGTGAGTGCTATTTTATTAGGTTAATTACTTCTTCTCTTTTACTTTGAATGTAGTACTTAAATCTTACACTCTTTTGATATGTTTTTCCTAATTTAATTTGTATTTTTGTACTAAATCAAGTGTGTGGGAAGAATGAAAGATGGAGTGATGAAGGGCAGAATGTAAGACTGGCCTGCGTGCCCAATTCTTTACCCTTTAAAAATAAAGACTATTCATTCATTCATTCATTCTATCTATCTGTCTGTCTGTCTGTCTGCCTGTCTGTCTGTCTGTCCGTCTGTCTGTTATTCTACATTGTATGTCTAAAGCCTGAGAATGTGATATTAAGCTATTCCGATGTATTACTTGTTCTATATTTGTGAATGCTTGGATGGGAGGATAATTGTTTTCTAATGTGACATGTTATTCATGTTCCTAATGTTTTTATATACTTGAACTGAACTGAACTGAACTGAATGACTGGGAACAGTGAATAATGAGAGAAAAAGGCAGAATGTTTGATGGGGCTGCGTACCCAATTTTTCACTTTTTCCAAGTCAGTCAGTCAATCAATTAATTAATCAGTCAAACTGTCTGTCTATCTCTATTGCTTGAAATAAATAACAGACTCCTAAACGACTGCTCCTTATATGGTGAGAAAAGTGAAGATATAGAGAGAAACATTTTATGAATATGTACCAATTTGTAATGAGTGGATAGAAAGAATATATACCATTTTATTATGAGTGGATAGAAATAATATATACCATTTTATTATGAGTGGATAGAAGAATATATACCATTTTGTAATGAATGGATAGAAAGAATATATACTATTTTATTATGAGAAGATAGAAAAATATATAACATTTCGTAATGAGATGAGAGAAAGAATTATATACCATTTTGTAATGAGTGGATAGACAGAGCATATATCATTTTGTAATGAGTGGATAGAAAGAATATATACCAGTTTGTATACAAAGGATAGAAATAATGCATACATGTTTGTAGAGAGAGAAAGAATATCAACCTGTTTTAGCTGAGCAGAAAGGATTAAAATATATTCAAGTAAATGTTTTGCGACTGAATTAATACTTTACATTTTTCTCTCTCTCTCTCTCTCTCTCTCTCTCTCTCTCTCTCTCTCTCTCTCCTACAAGAACTATTATCCGAATTCCATTTTATCGAAATCTCTGCCAGCGTCACACAAATTACCAGCTTGTCTTGTGAAAGTTCTGAGAGTTTGATAGCCCCATCAGCTTATCCGGCACCTGCCACTTTGAATTCTTCCTGAGTATGCCAGGATTTTTATGCCGGCGCGTGCTACTGCATCTTAAATTTAAATTTTTCTTCCCTTCATCCCCCACCCCCCCCCCCCCGCCTCCCGAGGGTGATGTCTCTCTGAGAACCTTCTAATTTTTTTTTGGCCGTCCGCAATCTAAAAGTCATCGTCATCATCATCATCATCATCATCAACAACAATAACAACAACAGCGGCATCAATAGAAGCATCGTGTAAACGAAAGTGGCCAGGGAATCTAGTTTACTGCTTGTGTTTTAGATAACTATAAGCCCACTACAAGCCCATTATAAGCCCACTACAAGTGCACTATAAGCCCACTACAAGCCCACTATAAGCCCACTACAACCGCATTATAAGCCCACTGCAAGCGCATTATAAGCCCACTACAACCGCATTATAAGCCCACTGCAAGCGCACTATAAGCCCACTACAAGCCCACTATAATACCACTACAAGCACACTATAAGCCCACTACAATCCCACTATAAGCCCATTACATGCCCACTATAAGCCCACTACAAGTGCACTATAAGCCATTACAAGCGCACTATAATCCCACTACAAGCCCACTACAATCCCACTATAAGCCCACTACAATCCCACTACAATCCCACTACAAGCCCACTACAATCCCACTATAAGCCCACTATAAGCCCACTACAAGCCCATTATAAGCCCACTATAAACCCATTACAAGCCCACTATAAACCCATTACAAGCCCACTATAAGCCCACTACAAGCCCACTATAAGCCCACTACAAGCTCACTATAAGCCCACTACAAGCGCACTATAATCCCAATATAAGCTCACTACAATCCCACTATAATCCCACTACAAACCCACTACAATCCCACTATAAGCCCACTATAATACCACCATAACCCCACTACAAGCCCACTATAAGCCCACTACAAGCCCACTACAAGCCCACTATAATCCCACTATGTGCCATGCCAGGGGATGGAACAAATGATAGTCTAAGTTAATGCACACACATCATCATCATCATCATCATCATCATCATGTGCCGTGCCGACTGGCGTTGGCTATTATGCTTCTCCAGAGTACCCGATCCTTCATGCAGGCCATCAGCTCAGTTGGTGATCTCCTCTCACACCATCTCGTCAGACTGTCCAGTATCATTTCTCTTGGTCTTCCTCTTGATCTTCTTCCTTCTATTTTTCCTGTTGTTATAATATTTTCAATGCCCCCTCTTGCATGTCCTATGAAAGTACATTGTCTCTCTCTTATCTTTTTGACAAGGTTTTTTGTCTCTCCAGCTCTTCTCATACATTCTTCATTAGTTATTTTTGCTGTCCAGGGGATTCGCAACATTCTTCTAATAAACCACATTTCTGCTGCTTCCAATGATTTTTGTGCAGACTTGCCTGTTGTCCATGATTCACTTCCATATAACAAGATAGTTTCAATATAGCATTTTAGGACTTGTTTTCTAACATTCATTGATAAGGATGTGTTGGTTAATATGTTTCTCATTCTCTGAAATGCAGTCTTTGCTTGGCCTGTTCTGTTCCTAATTTCTGTTCTGCATTTCCCATCTGAAGTTATTACTGCTCCAAGGTATTTGAATTTCTGCACCTGCTTTAGAATAGTTCCGTTTAATTTAATACTGCATGTTGGTGGATTCTGTTTCTTAGATATAACCATAGTCTCTGTCTTTTTGATGTTCAAAGTAAGGCCTTTCTGTTCACTTTCTTTGGCGACTTTATCCAAGAGATTTTGCAGGTCTTGTTGGTTCTCAGCTATCAGTACTGTGTCGTCAGCATACCGAAGGTTGTTAATATTGTATCCTCCAATTTTTATGCCTGGTTCTGTGATGATTGTTCTTAGAATATTCTCGCTATACAGAGAAAAAAGGTCTGGAGATAGTACACATCCTTGTCGCACCCCTTGTTTTATAGGTTGATATTTTCCAGTTCTATTTTCAACTCGAACTGCTGCTTCTTGCTGCCAGTATAGATGTTTTACAATCCTCAGGTCTTTGCCGTCTATATTGATGTCTTCAAGCATTTTAATAATTTAATTATGTTTCACCTTGTCAAATGCCTTGGTGTAATCAATGAAACATAAGTAGAGATCTTTCTGTACTTCTAAAGCTCTTTCTGTTAGTGTTCGTAAAGCATAAATGGCATTGTGTGTTCCCTTTCCTTCAACAAATCCAAACTGTTCATCTGCTATTTCTATTTTTATCTTTTTCCTTGTTCTTCTCATAATTATTCTCAGAAGTAGCTTCGTTATGTGACATGAAAGGCTGATAGTCCGATGGTCGTCACATTCCTTTGCACCTGGTTTCTTTGGTAGTGCTATAAACGTGGATTTAATCAGGTCACTGGGAATATAACCACTGTTGTAAATGTCATTCAGTAACTTGGTTATTATTTTTATTCCTGTTTCCTCTAGTGCCTCTATTTCTTCTATTGTTATATTATCAGGCCCAGTCGCTTTTCCTTTCTTCATGTGTTTGATGGCATCTATGATTTCATCTTCAAGTATTGGTGGTCCCTCACAGTTTTCAGTATCTGGTGTTAATTCTGGTCTTTCTCCTCCATATAGCTCACCGATATACTCTGTCCACCTGTCCACAATGTCTTCTTTTCCCATTAACATTTTACCTTCTTTCGATTTCAGGCATCCTGTGGTATATTTTGTTTTCCTGCCTGTGAGTTCATTAATTCGTTTGTGCATGTTTTTGCTGTCTTTATTATGAGAGTCCTCTATCTGTGTGCACTGCTCATTTAACCACACTTCTTTTGCTTCTCTGCATTTGCGTCTTATTTCTTTATTTATCTTGTTATGTTTTTTCTATAATATTGTTATGTAACACACACACAGACATGTATAATACTGTAAGAATGCTGTTATCGTGTTCGTTTCTAGAAGATGATAACAAGATGTTGCATCCACATTTCTATCATCAGTTTTTTTTTTCTTTTCCTTTAGATTTTACTTTATTGTTCTAGTTTCTATTTTCTGTCTGTTGTGTAAACGTTACACACAAAATAATTTCATCAAATAAATTCCTAATTAACTACAGTTAACGAATGTTTTCTCCGTTAAGTTCCTGCTTTAGTTTTTGTAAGAACATTTGGAAGTAAAATAAAATCTGAGTAAACGTTGCATCAACATTGGTTTTGTCTGCGCAAATTATTGACAAACTTAACAACATCAACATTGGTTTTGTCTGCTCAAATCCCTGACAAACTTAACATCAACATTGGTTTTGTCTGTGCAAATTCCTGACAAACTTAACATCAACATTGGTTTTGTCTGCGCAAATTCCTGACAAACTTAACAACATCAACATTGGTTTTGTCTGCTCAAATCCCTGACAAACTTAACATCAACATTTGTTTTGTCTGCACAAATTCCTGACAAACTTAACATCAACACTGGTTTTGTCTGCCCAAATCCCTGACAAACTTAACAAGATCAACATTGGTTTTGTCTGCGCAAATCCCTGACAAAGTTAACAAGGTCAATATTGATTTTGTCGGCACAAATCCCTGACAAACTTAACATCAACATTGGTTTTGTCTGCGCAAATCCCTGACAAACTTAACAACAACATTGGTTTTGTCTGCCCAAATCCCTGACAAACTTAACATCAACATTGGTTTTTTCTGCGCAAATTCCTGACACACTTAACATAAAACATTACGTTTGTCTGCGCAAATTCCTGACAAACTTAACATCAACATTGGTTTTGTCTGCACAAATCCCTGACAAACTTAACAACATCAACATTGGTTTTGTCTGCGCAAATCTCTGACAAACTTAACATCAACATTGGTTTTGTCTGCACAAATCCCTGACAAAATGAACAACACAACATTGGTTTTGTCTGCACAAATTCCTGACAAACTTAACAACATCAACATTGGTTTTGTCTGCACAAATCCCTGACAAACTTAACATCAACATTTTTTTTGTCTGCCCAAATCCCTGACAAACTGAACATCAACACTGGTTTTGTTTGCGCAAATCCCTGACAGATTTAACAACAAAATTGGTTTTGTCTGCTCAAATCCCTGACAAACTTAACATCAGCATTGGTTTTGTCTGCTCAAATCCCTGACAAACGTAACATCAACATTGGTTTTGTCTGCTCAAATCCCTGACAAACTTAACATCAACATTGGTTTTGTTTGTGAAAATCCTTGACAAACTTAACAACAACATTGGTTTTGTCTGCCCAAATTCCTGACAAACTTCACAACCACAAAGTACAGCCATACCGCCAGTAAAGTCAAGCACTGCACAGCTGGAGATGCTGTTAGCAGTTGTGCAGTTACAGGCGCTAGCCTCAGACAATCTCTAGACTGCTCTTCTATATTCCCCTGACCATCGATTTCTCCTTCCAGCAAACATTTGTGTGGTCTTACTTGCCTGATCAAATTCTACAGATATGCGTTTCTCCAATTACACGGCGCTTAACTTGTATGTTTTTCCTTTCTTTCTTCGTCTCCCTTTCATTTCTGCATATCCAGAGCAGAACAGTTATATTCATCATTATCATAGCAGTTCATGGTTCGTCTTGTACTTCATAGATTTTCTTTTTTCTGCGATCAATGTCTGCTTACAGGGTAGCTGAAATCATTCTTGTAGGCCATTTGTTGATCAAAATGGTTGTAGTTAGATATGTGAAATAGCTTTATCATAAGTTTTATTTATTTTTATATTGTTGAACTATAGTTTGGTCGTAAGTTTTATTTGTTTTTATATTATAGAACTATATCCTCATCGTAAGTTTTATTTGTTTTTATATAGTTGAACTATAGTTTCATTGTAAGTTTTATTTGTTTTTATATTGTTGAACTATAGTTTAATTGTAAGTTTTATTTGTTTTTATATTATAGAACTATAGCCTCATCGTAAGTTTTATTTGTTTTTATATTGTTGAACTGTACCTTCGTCGTAAGTTTTATTTATTTCTATATTTTTAAATTATGTGAAAGATTTTCAATTTATAGTTTGTTCTACTAGTCTTAAACTGATGTTGGTGATTGCGTCAGAATGATTGTATTAGACTGATTGTACTAAGAAATGAAAGGAAGAATGTCAGATAAGCTTGAGCCTCCATTTCTTCTATGAATCAAACAGTTTGTTCGTTGGTTACTATAGCAGTTCACACTGTGGTTTATTATAGCAGTTCACCTTGTATTTTATTACAGCAGTTTACATTGTATTGTATTATAGCACTTTACATTGTGTTTTATTATAACAGTTCACATTGTGATCTATTATAGCAATTCACCTTGTGGTCTACTATAGCACTTCATCTTGTGGGCTATTATAGCAGTTCGTCTTGTGGTCTATTATAGCAGTTCGCTTTTTGGTTTGTTATAACAGTTCACCTTGTTGTTTATTATGGCAGTTCACCTTGTTGTTTATTATGGCAGTTCACCTTGTTGTTTATTATGGCAGTTCACCTTGTTGTTTATTATAGCAGTTCACCTTGTTGTTTATTATGGCAGTTCACCTTGTTTATTATTTTAGTTCATCTTGTTGTTTATTATAGCAGTTCACCTTGTTGTTTATTATAGCAGTTCACCTTGTTGTCTGGTATAATGTTATGGTTTTTTTGTTATTTATTGTATCAGTTCTCTGTGCCGTTTATTATAGCATTTCATTGTCTGGTTTGTTGTTGTAGTTCCTTCTGTGATGTATTATAGCAATTCTCCTTGTGATTTATTGTAGAAGTTCCTTCTGTGATGTATTATACCAATTCTTCTTGTGGTTTCTTGTAGAAGTTCCTTCTTTGATGTATTATAGCAATTTTTCTTGTGGTTTCTTGTAGAAGTTTCTTCTGTGATGTATTATAACAATTTTTCTTGTGATTTCTGTAGAAGTTCCTTTGATGTATTATAGCAATTCTTCTTGTACTTTCTTGTAGAACCTCCTTCTGTGATGTATTATAGGAATTCTTCTTGTAATTTCTTGTAGAAGTTCCTTCTTTGATGTATTATAGCAATTCTTCTTGTAATTTCTTGTAGAAGTTCCCCTTATGTTGTAGCTGTTTTCTTTGTTGTTTATTTGAATTTAGGATTCTTGTGATGACAGTTTATCTGTTCATGTTGCAGCTGTGCAGGTAGCAGCCGTAACTGGCATTTAACGGAGATTTTTAGGTTTTGTTTTATTTCATGTTATGATGAAAATAGTTTTGTTCTGCTTTCATTATCAGGGAGTCTCCCAGGGCTGAATGATTTCATATAGGGTGATGATAAGAGTTGCAGGCTTGAGTCGATCGACTAGGACTCGATTTGATTTTGAAGTGTAATGATCTGAATTCTACCTCTAACTTGAAGATTGTATTAGTTATTTAGTCAGTTTTGTTTAGACTACTAGACTAACAGACAGCTAGACTGCTAGAATACTAGACTACTAGACAGCTAGACTGCTAGAATACTAGACTACTAGACTGCTAGACTACTAGACTGCTAGTCTACTAGACTTTGACAACCCCATTACTCTTAAGTCTGCCACAAGAACCACTAAAATAAACAAGTAATATAAAACAACAACAACACGTACGTTTGGCTGCTTCTGGCTTAGTTCTGACATTAGCAGTCACTCTTTTAAAATGAAAGACTTAAATGCACTCCTGGTTGGTGTTGTAACATTAACCAGTCGCACAAACTTAATGCTATAACAAACAGTCGTACTAACATAATGGTATAACAAACAGTCGCACTAACATAATGCTATAACAAACAGTCGTACTAACATAATGCTATAACAAACAGTCGTACTAACATCATGCTATAACAAACAGTCGTACTAACATAATGCTATAACAAACAGTCGCACTAACATAATGCTATAACAAACAGTCGTACTAACATAATGCTATAACAAACAGTCGCACTAACATAATGCTATATAACTAAGCAGCCACACGAATATAATTCTACATATAAAATCAATAGGGTCAGGTTAAGAAAACATAACAGTTCTTTAGGACTCATCATAGAAAACATGAAGTCTATACGACTATTGTCAGAAAAACTGAAGTCTATACCACCACTGTGAAAATACATGAAGTCTATAGGACCAGTTTAAGAAATCATGAAATATATGAGAACATTATAAGAAAACGTGAAATGTATAGTATAACTACTCTTGGAGAAAGTGTAACTGGGAGACTTACAGTGTCTCTCTCTCTCTCACACACACTCACACACACACACACATACACACACACAGACGTGTGGTTGAAGAGTGTACACACAGTTGAAGATTTTCATGTTGTGAAGGCGGCTGACACAAGAGATGCAGTATTTCAGTTGTCCCAGTAGAAAAGCTGTGTGAGAGAAGCGCTGTGGCGGTGCGGCCTGATTATGTTGCTCTATTGATCGCGAGTATCAAGCCGGCCTGGATGATTCGTCAGTTCTAGCAGTGTTCACACTCATGTTCCAGACATCTCGCGTGTTAAGTGCTTTTTGGGTGCATGAGGTTTTCTCGAAGGACGTCGGGCAATAACTGAACGGTGAGTTTGTTTTTTTTTTTTCATATTTTGTGGGTTAGTTTCATCAACGTTATCAGCGGACCTGTGACAGGAGCAGACCGTTTTAGGCGGGAAATATAAACATTGTCTGAGCTGGGCATACCTGAAGATTGATTTCTAAACTCAAACAAGTTAACTCTTTGTAACCTGAAGATTGATTTCTAAACTCAAACAAGTTAACTCTTTGTAACCTGAAGATTGATTTCTAAACTCAAACAAGTTAACTCTTTGTAACCTGAAGATTGATTTCTAAACTCAAACAAGTTAACTCTTTGTAACCTGAAGATTGATTTCTAAACTCAAACAAGTTAACTCTTTGTAACCTGAAGATTGATTTCTAAACTCAAACAAGTTAACTCTTTGTAAACCAGCAGCACAATATCTGTTTGAAAGCTAGCTACACAGCACAGCGAAAAGTTTGAACAACTCAGCGCCAGCAAGACTGACAAGATAAAATAAATCAGTTGTTTAGAGATTGCTTCAGAATAAAGTATACATTATTGCATAGTTTTGTGCAAGGAAGGTAATTTAAACGTGGACTTATAAAGGGTTAACATATAAAGCTGAATTTCCATAAACATGGTTAATATGTAAGAGACATTAGCAAGCAGTCTTTTCCTATATCAGGTACAAGTCTTCAACTTACGCATTCGGTTACTGCCGAAAATCTCCATCTGCTAGCGACGCATTTGATCTATGGCGTTGCGATATATTTGATTTGTGATAAAGTAATGTGTTTTATTCTGATGTAGTGATGTATCTGATCTTTGATGTAGCGATGTATTTGATTTGTGATGAAGTAACGTGTTTGATTTTGATGTGGTGATGTATTTGATTTTTGATGTAGCGACTGTATTTGATTTGTGATGAAGTAATATGTTTAATTCTGATGTAGTGATATATATGATCTTTGATGTACAGAGATTTCAGTATCTGATCTTCACTTCAGTGAAAGCATATTTGTTCTTGAAATTTTACTGAAAGTGATGAAGTGATGAATTATTTATATTTACATCTTTTATAGTCATGGAAGTTTTTATCTCATACTCACCTGGAAAATATTTCAATTGGTAGAAAAAAATAGAAATAGTCGCGGGGTAGGGGGAGGAAAAGAGTTGACAGATCGTCAGAGCAAGAGTCCCCACCCGCCCAGACACATGCATCTGTAATAAGTTATTCTTTTCTGTTGTCTTTATTTTTTTCTGTTGTCTTCATTCTTTTGTGCTATTTTATTATTAACATAATTTATTATTTTCTGTTGTCTTTATTATTTGCACAGTTTATTCTTTTCTGCTGCCTTTATTCTTGAAATAGATGCTTTTCTGTTATCTTTATAAGTCCCATAGTTTATTATTTACTTTTATCTGTATTCATGCCATAGTTTATTCTTTTCTGTTGTCTTTATTCCTACAATAGTTTGTTCTTTTATGTTGTCATTTTTTGCATAATTTGTTTTTCTGCTATCTTTATTCTCGACATAATTTCTTTTTCGTTAACTTTATTCTTGGCTTATATAGCCATTCTCACTGAATGACAAACCTAAGACACAATCTGTTGTTATTTGTATCATCTGTTGACCTGGCCGAGTTGGCAGCGCAAGTGTTTGTTGCTGACAAGCAAGCAACTTTAGCATGGACAACACCCTCCAAAACTATACAAGCTTTTTCAATGTAACATACAACAGAATGTGTCTGAGAAATGGAACATATACATCTATCGCTGATAATTCATGACTGTGTGTGTGAGAGAGAGAGAGAGAGAGAGAGAGAGAGAGGGAAGGAGGGTGAAGAAGAATAAAGGGAGAGAGAGCTTTTTGGAGTAAATTTAAAACTGTCCCGTCTTCCTGATACGTTGATGCCTCATTTCGCTGGTGAAATCTCCTGCAGTAGTATCACCAAAGTCTGTTCCCTACAAGCCAAGAATGTTCCCTACAAGCCAGGGATGTTCCCTACAAGCCAGGGATGTTCCCTACAAGCCAGGGATGTTCCCTACAAGCCAGGGATGTTCCCTAGAAGTTAAGGATGTTCTCTACAAGCCAAGGATGTTCCCTACAAGCCAAGGATGTTCCCTACAAGCCATGGATGTTCCCTAGAAGTTAAGGATGTTCCCTACAAGCCAAGGATGTTCCCTACAAGCCAAGGATGTTCCCTACAAGCCAAGGATGTTCCCTACAAGCCAGGGATGTTCCCTACAAGCTAAGGAACACTGAAGACACGACAACATAATGGTCCTGCGAATGAAACTTTGGGCCTATATTTTAAAACCAAATTTGGAAACTCGGTTATCACATGAAACAACAATACATAACTGAGAGATCACATGAAACAACAATACATAACTGAGAGATCACATGAAAGAAACAGTACATGATTGAGAGATCACATCAAAAACAGTACATAACTGAGATATCACAAGAAATAACAGTACATGACTGAGATATCACATATAAACACTGCATGACTAACAGATCACAAGAAATAACAGTACATGACTGAGATATCACATATAAACACTGCATGACTAACAGATCACAAGAAATAACAGTACATGACTGAGATATCACATATAAACACTGCATGACTAACAGATCACATGAAATAACAGTACATGACTGAGATCACAGACCTGTTTCTATTCTAATTACCACTGTAAGTCAGTCACTATTGTTTCGTTGTTTGTGTGGCTCCTAAAACTACATACCTCTTCCTCTTATCAGCCATCAGTGATTCTCTGTGTATGACAGGTTGTCAGCCACCAGTGATTCTCTGTGTATGACAGGTTGTCAGCCACCAGTGATTCTCTGTGTATGACAGGTTGTTTTTCTGTTTTTTTTTTCACTTAAAAAAAATCTTTCTCCCGAATTTTGAACGACCCTTTACCACGTGACACTCCTCACAACCAGACTTGAGGGCGCTCCTCACAACCAGACTTGAGGGCGCTCCTCACAACCAGACTTGAGGGCGCTCCTCACAACCAGACTTGAGGGCGCTTCTCACAACCAGACTTGAGGGCGCTCCTCACAACCAGACTTGAGGGCGCTCCTCACAACCAGACTTGAGGGCGCTCCTCACAACCAGACTTGAGGGCGCTCCTAGAAACGTAACAATCATCCCAATATATGCACCTACATCAGCAGCAGAAGAAGAGGAAGTAGAAGACTTTTATAACACGCTGCAAACGACGATAGACCAGGTACGGAAAAATGATAAATTAAAATGATTAATAATGGGCTATTTTAATGAAAAGATTGTACAGAAAGAGCAGAAGACGAAGGGAAGTTTTGGGAAAATTTAGTATAAGACATAGAAATGAGGCAGGTGACAATCTAATGGCGTTTTGCATGGAAAATGAGCTAATGGTCGCTAATACACTTTTTTAGACAACATCCAAGAAGACTTTACACATGGAAATCACCTGATAGGAAAACCAAGAATCAAATAGATTACATTTTAGTGCAAAAAAAGGTGGAGATCAGGTATAACATCAGCAAAAACTTTACCAGTTGTCGATTATGACACGGACCATGAGTTATTTATAGCAGACATGAAGATAAAGATATAAAAGACAGTTAGGGGATCAAGACCACTCTGCTTTGATCTTTGAACAAAACGGTATAAAAGTGAAGAACCGTTTCGAAATCCTGATGGCTGTACAGGAGGAGATGATACCAGATGAACTGGCTACGCAGGCCAAAGATATCTTAATAACAACAGCTAAAGACATGGTCCCAGTAAAGAAAACACAAAAGAATGGATGGATTACAGTGGGCACACTAGAACTGATAAAACAACATAGAGAAATGAAGACGTAATGGAAAGTGACAAACAACAACAAAGAGAAATATAAATCTTTAACAAAAGAAGTACAAAGAAACAAAAGAAAGACAAAAAACAATACACACAAGATTTTTGTGAAAGAATAGAAGAACATCAGAAGTGTGGAAGAGATAGTGAAATGTTTAAAGAAATGAAGACATTGACGAGAAATGTCACACCTAAGCTAAATGTGACAAGGTGGGGAATACTTTGACAGAGACAGAGGAAATTCTAGAAAGATGGAAGAAATATTGTAGAGGAATGTATGAAACAACTGACTGTGAAAGCAGAAGTCAACAATGTGAATTATTATTGGAGGAGAAAGAACCCGAACCAACAATAGAATAAGTTTTCTGGGCAATAAAGGATCTGAAAAATGGTAAATCACCAGGATGTGATGAAATAACAGCTGAACTTATTAAAGCAGGAGGAAAGGAATGTGCAACAATCTATCATGCACTATGTAAAAAGATACGGCATTCAGGTATTTGGCCACAAGAATGTAAAAGAACTGTATTCATACCACTGCCAAAAAAGGGTAACCTGAAGTTATGCACAAACTACAGAACTGTTGCCCTGATTAGTCATGCCAGTAAAATTCTGTTAAAAATTATAATGGGTAGACTTCGTAAGAAAATAGAAGAAGAAGTCAATATGGTCCAAGCTGGTTTCAGGCAAGGAAGAGGATCAAGAGATCATATATTCAATATAAGATTAATAATAGAGAAATGCAAAGAGTTTAATGTGAATCTATATTTATCTTTTATAGACTATTCAAAGGCATTTGATTGTGTACAGAACTAGAAACGTTGGGAAATAATGGAAAAAATTGGATTTCCAACACATTTGATACAATTAACATCACTGCTGTATCTAGACCAACAAGCAGCAGTAAGAATAAATGGTGAAACAACAACTTGGTTTGACATAAAACAAAGGGTCCATCAGGGGTGCATATTGTCGCCTTATTTATTTAGCTTCTATACTGAAAATATAATGAGGAATATTTGAGAAGATATAGACAGAGAACATTATTATACCATAACAATTGGAGTTATAAAGTACCAGAGGTTAGATATGCTGATGACACAGTATTACTGTCCACAACACAAAAAGGAAATAGAAAAAACTAATTATGTCAGTCCGTAAGAATAGTGAAGAGCAAAACCTCTATCTTAATGCGAAGAAAACTAAATTGATAACAACTGACAACACAAAGAAGGCAGCTAAAATATATATCAATGAGGAAAAATTGGAAGAAGTGGAGAGTTTTGAATATCTTGGATCACTGCTAACTAATAATGGATATACAATGAGGAAAATTAGAAGGAGGACATCTATCACTCTTCAAAGGTTAAAACAACTAAAGAAGCTGTGGAGAGGAACAGACAGAACTACAAAAATAATATTTTTAAGGGCATGCATCTTTCCCATCGCAACATATGCCTGTGAGACCTGGACACTTAACAAAACAACTGAGAAACACATAAATGGCTTTGAATGTAAATGCTACAGAAGAGTTCTTCAAATATGGGGGACACAAAAAAGAACAAATATATCCATACTACAAGAACTTAATATTAAAGAAGGCTGGCTAGTAAAGAGGGTTAAACAGAGAAAACTTAAAATATTTTGGAGACATTAAAAGTCATGAGAATTTCACAGAAGACCGTCTTTTAATAGTATATAATAGGAAAAAGAAAGAGAGGAAGACCAAGGCGAAGATGGCTGCAAGACATCGTTGATAATCTGCAGATGGATGCATCAGCAGCAGGCCATCTTGCTCACAACCGAGAGGCCTACAGGAGTGCTGTTAGGGAGGCAAATTTCCGCAAGGAACATGCAAATGACTGACTGATGTGACATATGAGGATGTGGTTTGTGTATAAAATTATGTGAAATATGTGGATGTGGCTTATAAATAATATTATGTGGCATATGTGGATGTATTGTGTGTTTAATATTACGGAAAATTTGTGGATGTGGTTTGTATATAATACGAGAGGAAGTCACTAAGTAACACGCAAATGCCTCTTACAAAAAAAAAAAAATGTGGTCTGGCATTGTCATGAAGGAGAAGCACACCTCTAGTCAGCAGACCAGGACGTTTTCTTCGAATTGCATCCTGTAGCATCGACAGAACTTCACAGTATGATACAGAATTCACACTGTCTCCATACTTCTGGAACTTGGTTAACAACACTCCTTGATAATCCCAGAACACTGTCAACATAACCTTCCCCGCTGAAGGCGTAATCTTGATTTTTTTTGTGTGCATGGCGATGACGGGTGTTTCCATTACATTGAGGCACATTTTGATTCGGGTTGGTAGCGGTTCACCCAAGATTCGTCTCTAGTAATAATCCTTTGGAACATGTCTTCACCTTCATATATGTAATGACGGAGATGCTGCATTGACAAACCAAATCGGTCCATTTTGTGTTCATCTTTCAGATCTCTGGGTACCCAACGTGAGCAATCTTTCCGAAAATTCAATTGCTCATGCATTATTCTGTAGACTAAGCCATGAGAACATCCGATTGCACTTGCTACACTGTCTTTCGTTACTCGTCTATCAGCTCTGATAATCTCATTCCCACGTTGCACGGTCACTTCTGTTGCAATCTGAACAGGACGGCCAAGTCGGACTTTGTCAACAATTTCGGTGCATCCCTGAGAAAATTCTTTTACCCAGTTATAGACTGCTTTATGTGATAAACACTTTTCAGGATAAACTGTAATCATTTCCTTATGAATGTCCTCAAATGAATGTCCTTTAGTCCATAAAAATCGCACTTCACTTCTCTGTTCTTCTTTGGTACACACCTACAGTTGGGTAGCCATTTGTTATTGCTTTGCGCATGCGCACGTAACTCCCAGCGCCCCCTACATACAACTATTATAAAGTTGGATGATGGTACTATCTAAGGATATATTTAAATACTACCTGATAACTGCCACTGATAAAATATTTCAATTTGCGAGTTACTTAGTGACTTCCCCTGGTGTTACGTAAAATGTGTGGGTGTGGTTTGTGTATACTGTTAAGTGAAATGTGTGCATGTGGTTTATGTAGAATGCTGTATGTTGATGTGTGATCGTGATTAAACTTTCTCAGATTCGATGCGCGATCGTGAGTAAACTTTCTCAGGTTTGATGTGTGATAGTAATTAAACTTTCTCAGATTTGATGTGTGATAGTAACTAAAGTTTCTCAAATTTGATGTGTGATCGTGAGTAAACTTTCTCAGATTTGATGTGTGATAGTAATTAAACTTTCTCAGATTTGATGCCTGATAGTAACTAAACTTTGTCAGATTCGATGCGTGATAGTAACTAAACTTTGTCAGATTTGATGCGTGATAGTAACTAAACTTTGTCAGTTTTGATGCTCTTGCTGTACAACTCCTGAACTAGCGACTAGTCAGTGTCTCCTCTTTATCCACGTGGGAACCTCTAGGCGCACTGATTTGATTATCTGACTTTTGTAGAGCACTATATAACTGTCTTATGTGTGTGTGTGTGTGAATGTGAATGTAATAATAACTACACTTCCTGTATTTATGTTTTTATATGTTATTCAACTATAATGAATATGTTGTGTATTATACAATTAAAGGAGTAGATGATCAGGATGTATTTGTTACTATCACATCTTGTGATGTTAGAAAATGGAGCAGAAGTTGAAATGTGAAGGCCAGAATGCCAGGCAGACTTGCATGAGCAACCCTGCGGTCTGTAATCCACTCCTTCCTTTTTTCTGGATGCCAAGTCCACGTTCCTTTTACCTTTTGTTCCTTCTTGGCTTTCCGTTGTGTTAAAAGATAAGGAGAGTTCCAGAAAATCGTGATGGGTCAGGCTGTAAATGTTCACATTCTATCCCGTAGCTGAGTTCCAGAGAACAAGGTGCTCAATTTTCCTGCATGCCTGGACTAAAACTCAAGGTCACAGACAAATGTCCCGTGTATACAGGACAACAGCAGTAATCTAACGATTTGTTTTTAACAAACAAGCAGTGTCCAAAAATTTGGTACAATGTTTTTTTTTTTCCATTTAGAAAAAAGTTTTCTGTGCGGCAGAGTATGAAAGTACCCCCTTCCTTCATATCTTTACAGCTTTGGGAAAGATTACATCCTTCCTTCATATCTTTACAGCTTTGCGAAAGATTACATCCTTCTTTCATATTTTTACAGCTTAGGGAAAGATTACATCTTTCTTTCATATCTTTACAGCTTTGGGAAAGATTACATCCTTCTTTCATATCTTTACAGCTTTGGGAAAGATTACATCCTTCTTTCATATCTTTACAGCTTTGGGAAAGATTACATCCTTCTTTCATATCTTTACAGCTTTGGGAAAGATTACGTGGCACAGTTTAACATTTTCGATATTATTTTACAATATAACCCACCCCCTCCCCCCAACCACACACACAAAGACATACCAGAGATTGTAAAAGTTTAAAATGTAAAAATTCTCTGATTAAAAAAAATAGAGAGCTATTTTGTTAATTTGACTATTTACTACCATTACTAAATCACCATCATATCTAGAATATTGCTTGGTAATACCATTACTAAATCACCATCATATCTAGAATATTGCTTGGTAATACCATTACTAAATCACCATCATATCTAGAATATTGCTTGGTAATACCATTACTAAATCACCATCATATCTAAAACATTGCCTGGGAACATATGACAACAATTCTCACTAGCAGCATCAGACCCATGCACAGACAGCCTGAAGGTCATTCACCTGACAGCGTAAATTCACTCAACAGAAAGTCTTAAGCCCATTGATATATATCATGAAGTTCATGCTTAGACAGACCGAAGATCATGCTTAGACAGACTGAAGCTCATGCTTAGACAGACCGAAGTTAATGCTTAGACAGACTGAAGTTCATGCTTAGACAGACCGAAGATCATGCTTAGACAGACTGAAGCTCATGCTTAGACAGACTGAAGTTCATGCTTAGACAGACTGAAGATCATGCTTAGACAGACGGAAGTTCATGCTTAGACAGACTAAAGCTCATGCATAGACAGACTGAAGATCATGCTTAGACAGACTGAAGTTCATGCTTAGACAGACTGAAGTTCAAAGAAGAGACACCGATAGTTTAATAGGAAACTAGATGTTCCCAGAGTTTGTTTTTTTTATACATAAAACTTAAATCTTTTCTACCAGCTGATCGCCCTGATCTTCAGCTCACTATAGCTCTGTGACTTCTCTCTCTCTCTCTCTCTCTCTCTCTCACACACACACACACAAGCACACACAAAGAGAAAAAGGCATGTGAAGAAAGAGGATCACATGTCAAGAGATAAAGTTTAGCTTCTATTCTGGGATTCTGTTTACAACATTCCAGTTTTAAGATTTTTTTTTTCAATTTAGAAACACCAGCGGCCTATCTATCTTATCTGTATTATCTATTTTATCTATCTTATCTGTCTCATATATCTGTCTCTTCGTTTTTCAGTGAGGAGAAATCTGAAAGAGCAATCGATAGACAATAAGAGGGCGGGTGGCTTCTAAAGATTTCACTAAGTTCTTTCATTTATACATTGCTTAATTTACCTTACTTGTACTGGCTGTGTCTAGTTTACTTATAGTGTCTGTCTAGTTTACTTTACTTACACTGGCTGTGTCTAGTTTACTTATAGTGTCTGTCTAGTTTACTTTACCTACACTGGCTGTGTCTAGTTTACTTATAGTGTCTGTCTAGTTTACTTTACTTACACTGGCTGTGTCTAGTTTACTTTACTTAAATTGACTGTATCTAGTTTAATTTACTTAAGCTGTCTGTCTAGTTTACTTTACTTATACTGTCCGTGTTCAGTTTACTTTACTTATATTTGGAGAACTCTTCTGTAGCATTTACATTCAAAGCCATTTATGTGTTTCTCAGCTGTTTTGTTAAGTGTCCAGGTCTCACAGGCATATGTTGCGATGGGAAATATGCATGCCCTTAAAAATCTTATTTTTGTAGTTCTGTCTGTTCCTCTCCACAGATTCTTTATTTGTTTGACTTTCTGAAGAGCGACAGATGTCCTCCTTTTAATTTCCCTCATTGTATCTCCATTATTAGTTAGTAGTGATCCAAGATATTCAAAACTCTCCACTTCTTCCAATTTTCCCTCATTGATATATATTTCAGCTGCCTTGTTTGTTTTGTCAGTTGTCATCAATTTAGTTTTCTTTGCATTAAGATAGAGGTTTTGCTCTTCACTATTCTTACGGACTGACATAATTAGTTTTTCCATTCCTCTTTGTGTTGTGGACATTAACACTGTGTCATCAGCATATCTGATCTCTGGTATTTCATAACCTCCAATTGTTATGGCATCGTAATATTCTTTGTCTACATCTTCTCTAACATTCCTCATTATATTTTCAGTATACAAGTTAAATAAGTAGGGTGAGAATAACACTCCTAGAATATAGCATCACTAGCAGAAGAAAGTATCACTTCTAGCAGAAAGTATCACACACACACACACACACACACCCTCTCCCACAGTCAGCTCTCCTCTGTCAAAGATTAGAATCAAACACAGCAACAGAAATTACACCTGAAAAGCTTACCTGGGAGTGTCACTGTTTGCCATACATTTTAAAAATTTAAACTAAAAAAAAAGGTTTTACAGATTATCCATGACAAGACAAAAGGAACCACGATCGAATGTTGCATCTACCCTCCTGTCCCCGGGGCATATGTGCCTTTCAAATTGGATTTAATTACAGTTAATGTGATACATTTTTTTCTGATATGAAAAAGCGCACGTTATCTACAAGATTGTGAGTTGAACCACAATAACAAAATTACCGCATAAATATCACTTGTTTAAACTACGATCCCTTTATCTGGTTCGTTGCTTCTCTCGCTATCACGGCAGCTATAACTGCTGCTGATGGTCTGGTGATGATGTATCGATGGGTAGCACACATAACAGAGGATGACAAATTACTGTACACAGAGAAAATGTCACTGTGAGCATGGAAGTGAAATTGATAACATGGCGTTCTTGTTTCGATTAACGAGCTAAAGAATATAGGTCTATACAGCTGTACCGATTATAAAGAGATAAAGAACATAAGACTATAATGACTATGAAGATGTATCTACTATAGAGAACTAGAGAATGTAAGACTATACAGTTGTACCGTTTATAAAGAGATAAAGAATATAAGACTATACAGCTGTACCGATTATAGAGAGATAAAGAATATAAGACTATACAGCTGTACCGACTATAGAGAGATAAAGAATATAAGACTATACAGCTGTACTCAAAAAGTAAACACGTCTTCGCACAAACCCACACACCAGTCAATCATCAGGGACTCGGAACAAAATATGAAATATAAAACTGAAAAAAAAAACATGAAATGTAAAACTGAAAGAACAAAACATGAAATATAAAACTGAAAGAGCAAAACATGAAACGTGAAACTGAAAGAACAAAACATAAAATGTAAAACTGAAAGAACAAAGCATGAAATGTACAACTGAAAGAACTAAAACGTTGGAATAAGACATTAGGCTGTAGTTCTGAGTAGTTTACTATGTTGCGTTCAGTCCGTGCTTGGCTCCACTCTCTCTGTCCTAATATTCACTCTCTCTGTCCTAATCTTCACTCTCTCTGTCCTAATCTTCACTCTCTCTGTCCTAATCTTCACTCTCTCTGTCTTAATCTTCACTCTCTCTGTCCTAATCTTCACTCTCTCTGTCCTAATCTTCACTCTCTCTGTCCTAATCTTCACTCTCTCTGTCTTAATCTTCACTCTCTCTGTCCTAATCTTCACTCTCTCTGTCTTAATCTTCACTCTCTCTGTCCTAATCTCCATTCTATCTGTCCTAATCTCCACTCTTTCTGTCTCAATCTTCACTTTTTTTTCTAATCTCCACTCTATCTGTCCTAATCTCCACTCTATCTATCCTAATCTCCACTCTCTCTGTCCTAATCTCTACTCTATCTGTCTCAGTCTCCACTCTTATCTGTCTCAGTCTCCGCACTATATGTCTCAATCTCCTCTTTTTCTGTCCTAATCTCCATTCTCTCTGTCCTAATGTCTACTCTCTCTGTCCTAATCTTCACTCTCTCTGTCATAATCTCTACTCTGTCTCAGTCTCCACTCTATCTGTCTCAGTCTCCACTCTGTCTGTCCCAATCTCCACTCTGTCTCAATCTCCATTCTATCTGTCTCAGTCTCAACTCTGTCTCAGTCTCTACTCTATCTGTCTCAGCCTCAACTCTATCTGTCTCATTCTCAACGCTATTTGTCTCAGCCTCAACTCTGTCTGTCTCAGTCTCCGCTCTATCTGTCTCAATCTCCATTCTATCTGTCTCAGTCTCCGCTCTGGCTGTCTCAATCTCCACTCTATCTGTCTCAATCTCCACTTTGTCTCAATCTCCACTCTATCTGTCTCAGTCTGAACTCTGTCTCAGTCTCAACTCTATCTGTCTCAGTCTCTGCTCTATTATCTGTCTCAGTCTCAACTCTGTCTCAATCTCCGCTCTATCTGTCTCAATCTCCACTCTACCTGTCTCAATCTCCATTCTATCTGTCTCAATCTTCGCTATATCTGTCTCAATCTTCGGTCTATCTGTCTCAGTTTCAACTCTGTCTGTCTCAGTCTCCACTCTGTCTGTCTCAGTCTATACTCTGTCTCAGCCTCCACTTTGTCTGTCTCAGTCTATACTCTGTCTGAGCCTCAACTCTATCTGTCTCAGTCTTCAATCTGTCTGTCTTAGTCTCTACTCTGTCTGTCTCAGTCTCCACTCTGTCTCAGCCTCCACTCTGTCTGTCTCAGTCTCCACTCTGTCTCAGCCTCAACTCTATCTGTCTCAGTCTTCAATCTGTCTGTCTTAGTCTCTACTCTGTCTGTCTCAGTCTCCACTCTGTCTGTCTCAGTCTCCACTCTGTCTGTCTCAGTCTCCACTCTGTCTCAGCCTCAACTCTATCTGTCTCAGTCTTCAATCTGTCTGTCTTAGTCTCAACTCTATCTGTCTCAGTCTTCAATCTGTCTGTCTTAGTCTCAACTCTATCTGTCTCAGCCTCCACTCTGTCTGTCTTAGTCTCTACTTTCACTTTGTTCTTCCCAAACATCCCTTCCTAGCAACCCTTTCAACCCCACTCCATCCATCCCAGCCTCCACTCTGTCATTCTCAAACTCCACTCCATCCATCCCAGCCTCCACTCTGTCATTTTCAACCTCCACTCCATCCATCTCAGCCTCCACTCTGTCATTCTCAACCTCCACTCCATTCATCCCAACTCCACTCCATCAGTCTCAACATTTGCTCAATCTGTCCCAGTCTCTGCTCCATTCGTCTAGACCTATGCTTTAACTTTGTCAACCTCCACTCCAACCTTCTCAACCTCCACTCCAACCTTCTCAACCTCCACTCCAACCATCTCAATCTCCACTACACTCATCTCAATCTCCACTCCAACCTTCTCAATCTCCACTCCAGCCTTCTCAACCTCCACTCCAACCATCTCAATCTCCACTATACCCATCTCAACCTCCACTCCAACCTTCTCAACCTCCACTCCAACCATCTCAACCTCCACTCCAATCATCTCAATCTCCACTACACCCATCCCAGCCTCCACTCCAATCATCTCAACCTCCACTCCAGCCATCTCAACCTCCACTCCAACCATCTAAACCTCCACTCCAACCATCTCAACCTCCACTCCAACCATCTAAACCTCCACTCCAACCATCTCAACCTCCACTCCAACCATCTCAACCTCCACTCCAACCATCTCAATATCCTCTACACCCATCCCAGCCTCCATTCTTCCGTTTTTACCCATAATCTTTCTTCTTGACTCTCTCTCTCTCTCTCTCTGCGTCTCTTTCACTCTCTCTGTCTCTGTCTCACTCTCTCTGTGTCTCACTCTCTCTCACTCTCTCTCTCACTCTCTCTCTGTCTCTGTCTCACTCTGTCTCACTCTCTCTCTGTCTCTGTCTCACTCTTTCTCTCTGTCTCACTCTCTGTCTCACTCTCTGTCTCACTCTCTGTCTCACTCTCTCTGTCTCTGTCTCACTCTCTGTCTCACTCTCTCTGTCTCTGTCTCACTCTCTCTGTCTCTGTCTCACTCTCTCTCTGTCTCTGTCTCACTCTCACTCTCTCTCTCTCTGTCTCACTCTCTGTCTCACTCTCTCTCTCACTCTCTCTCTCTCTCTCATCTTCATCTCAACCTCTGGTGTCCCGAAGAAACGGATGTACAGACACCACATACATACATCAAAACTTGGTACCAGCATCCTTGCCAAAAATCTAAAGTTTCCAGAACGTACACTACAGAAAGACGCAGTACAGTTGGATGTCCACAAACAACACCCACGTCCAACAAAAAAAACCCCATAAAGCCAGCTCTACTCCTAGCACTAAAACCATAGGGACCCCCAAATCTGCACCACCTGTTCCACAGCAAACCACCGACTATGACACAATGTTTCCACCCCCTACCCTCACGTCAGCCTCAGACGGTCAGACGAGCTGATACGAGCGTCAGCAACGTCAGGATTCTTCCTCCGTCACACAGCTCATTGGAAGAGCTCAACACACAAGCACGTTCCATGCAACATCCTCAAAGAAATCTGGAGCTTCAGTATTTGTTGCAATTTAGCCCTGCAACCTTGAGTCATGCCTATATGTTATCTCTGCATAATTCATATGGCATGGTACCTTACAGACATCACATGCCTTAAACTGATGGCAGTATCATCGTAATCCATCACAAACTGAAACCTTCAACCCGCAATGTCGAAAAAGAATTATTACTCAGCAAGACATAGTGACTGATATCTTCTTTCTTACGTTTATTTAGAATTCTTTACGTTTTATTATTGCATTTTATTTCTTGCCCCTTTTCTTTTGTATCTATTTTTCTAATTCTTGTCAACTTTCTATAGGTCCTTGCAGTTTGTGAGTTGTATCTGTTTGTGTGTGAGAACTATATATTTAATTACTCAACTTGTTAGTGAATTCACATATTTCAGCGTTAAATTATTCAATAGTTAGACGTGTCTTACTTTCAGCTTCCAATTATTTCAGCTAGTGAGTTGTGTACCAGTTGAAAGTTTAATATACAGAGTGTGTCTCTGTGTAGTATTTAAAAGTTTATTTACTTCAGTATTAAGTATCATAATAGGAATTATTTTCAAACCAGTAACAAGAGACAGGAAAATAAAATGACCCCACCTACTGAAAAATGGTTACATAAAGAAGGACTTCGATTAGGCCATCTGAATGTATATCACCTATTAGGTAAAATTCCTGAAGTAACACACATATTACATCAAAATTTCCACATTTTTGGCTTCTCTGAAAGCCGTTTAAACAGGAACATAACCGATGAAGATATTAGAATTAACGGTTTTAACCTGATCCGGCGTGACCCAACCAGGAAACTAGAAACAGGTCTAGTAATGTATGTCTCCACAACTATCCAGTTTAGTCGTAGAGAAGACCTCGAATCATCAGAGGTAGAGTGTATATGGGTGGAAGTTAAAATGCCAAACCAGAGTCCATTAATTACTGGACTTTTGTACCGTAATCCAAATGCATCATCTCTGTGGTACGATCACTTCACGACGATGATAGATGAGGTTTCAAACTTTAGGTTCAAAAATATTATCATTCTTGGAGATTTCAACATAGATCTAACACACTCAAATCTAACTTGGAGCAGTATTATATTATCCTATAATCTTTGCCAAACTGTCACCAAAACTACCAGAGTAATAGAAGTATCATCCACATTATTAGATCATATATATGTAGCCCAACCAGAAAACATCATTGAATGTAACATCCCTCATACTTCGTTAAGTGATCATTACCCAGTCTGCTGTATGTGGACAAGAAAGGGTTATAAACTTCCTAAACACAATCACATCAGTATGAAATTTAGGAGCTTCAGAAAATTTAACCTAGAATTATTCCTTAATGATTTGCAAGAATCTTCACTTACACACGTGTACCAACTAACTGACCCTGATGAGGCAATAGAATATTGGCTAAAGATCTTCAGAGATATATTAGACAAACATGTCCCCATGAAAGAGGTGAGAGTAAAACACCAGACGAAGTCACCTTGGATAACACCTGAAATACTACAATCCATGAGAGAACGTGATCGGGCGCACAAAATCAAAGACTTTATGACCTACCGTTCACTCAGAAACAAAGTTCAATACTTAATAAGACAAGAGAAAAAAAATCACTTCAGGAATCTAATACAGAATAAATCAGACAGTAAATCAATTTGTGAAGCCATAAATACCCTATCAAATAAAAGAAAAGAATTTGATTCTCAAACCATCAATCGTGCATACACTAGCGCACATATCAGTACACATTTCAGAGAAGAAATCAACGTTCTTAAATCATCAATATCAGCTCCTGTATGCGACTTACGTGAACTACAAACATTCCTGGACAACAAATGTGCTGATTTTAAACAGTTACACATTCCATTCTTAACAGTCAGTGAAGTTCACAGTTATCTCTTAACCTTAAAAAACAACAATACAGCTGGGCTTGATGATATTAGTAATAAGATCTTACGTTATGCTGCACCTGTCATTTCACATACACTAACATATATTTACAACCAGTGTATTGCAAAATGTTATTTCCCTGAGGCTTTTAAAACTGCTAAGGTGTATCCTCGCTTTAAATCTGGCTCATCCAACAATCTTACCAACTATAGACCAATATCCATATTATCGTCATTATCAAAACCACTCGAAAAACACATACACAAAATAACTCTACGACACATGCAAGAGAATAATTTACTCATAGACAGTCAGTCAGGCTTTAGACCCAATCATTCCTGCCACACAGCTCTTACCAAAATGACAGAAAACTGGTTAGTAAACATAAATGACGACAGACTATGTGGTGCCATCTTTGTCGACTTTAAAAAGGCATTTGATATGATTGACCACGATATTCTTGTAAGAAAAATAAAGACTTATAAATTGCACCCTAACCTAATAAAATTAATTGCATCGTTTCTTTCAGACAGACAACAGGTAGTATTCTTCAACAATTCTCTATCAAATTCTGCTAAAGTTGACACTGGTGTTCCGCAAGGTTCTATTCTAGGCCCGTTGCTCTTTGCTATCTATATCAATGATCTTCCACTTCATCTTAAACACTCTTCTTGTGGCCTTTTTGCCGATGATTGCACAATCTACACCAATGACTACGACTGTGTTAATCTAGAATCAATTCTTCAGGTCGAGTTATACAATTTAATTAGATGGGGCAAAAATAATGGCATGATTATAAACACCGATAAAACAAAATCAGTGCTCATAACAACAAGACAGAAACTACAAAAAGCAACAAAAGCAACACTTCGGCTCTGTACAGAAACATCACAGATAGAAAACGTTAGCGAGCACAAAACACTAGGTCTTATTATTGACCAACATCTGACCTGGAACTCTCATGTGCAATGTCTAACAAAACTCATCGCACAAAAAGTATACCAATTAGCTAAAATTATGCACTTCATCAATCAAGACACTAGGAAGACATACTACATATCTCATATACAAACACATTTAGACTATTGCTCAACAGTTTGGGATGGTTGCTCAGTGTCAAATACAAAGAGGCTTTGCTCACTCCAAAAGCGAGTAGTAAAGCTTATTAGTGACAAAGATCAAGAACAAACAACTAACCAGCACAAACGTATCAAAATACTACATCTTAAGAACAGGTTCCTCTTCAACAAAGCCAAGTTAGTACATCAAATTCTTTCACGGCATGCCCCGCCTTATCTATGGAACCTGTTTAAATTTAGCCCAAAGTGCAGCCAACGCTTGAACAACATATGTCTTCCAAAACCTAGACTTGATCTTTACAAGAAAAGCTTTAGTTATTCTGCTGCTCATCTTTAGAACACACTCCCATCCTATATAAAAAATATAAATAATACTCCTTCCTACAACTACAAGCTTTCCCAATATCTATTTGATGTCGACTACATGCCTCCATGTTATCTTAAACTGCTCTTACAGACACCGAATACAATTAATTGTTTTCTGAATACTCCCGAAAATTTTGTTTAGTAGATAGTCATTTATAATGTATATAGTTACTTCTGTACTGAGTGAATGGATAAGAGCGAAACATAAATGTTATATTTTATTTTATGTCTCTCAGCTTCAATGTTAATTATGTTTGTTACATGAACAGTATATTTGTAGAATGTCTGGAATAGAGTGAAAGATGTATGATAAAGGGCAGAATGTCAGACGGGCCTGCGTGCCCAATTCTTAACCCTTTTGAAATAAAAATCAATCAATCAATCAATCAATCTCTCTGTCGTCCTGACACTGTGCTAATTCCTCTATATCCAGCCGTCTTCACTTTCTATTTCACATCGTCAAAGTTTCTCGAGATATTTGAGGTCACCACGTGAAGAAATTAATCACTTAACATCGTCGTCAATGTGGCACTGATATATTTAGTCTTGCTAGTCTCTGACCTGTCTGTCACTCTCATCATGTGCCGTTCATCATGTCACTCTATCCACTCCACAGCTGCTGGTGGCGTGTTTATATTGTTGTCAATCCTACATTATTTTCTCTTTATGTATAATCCTGTCTGTATTCTAACTTCTTCTACCTGCTGTTTGGTTCCACGTTTTATGTATTAGCCTGTCTGTATTCTAACTTCTTCTACCTGCTGTTTGGTTCCACGTTTTATGTATTAGCCTGTCTGTATTCTAACTTCTTCTACCTGCTGGTTCTACGTTTTATGTATTAGCCTGTCTGTATTCTAACTTCTTCTACCTGCTGGTTCTACGTTTTATGTATTAGCCTGTCTGTATTCTAACTTCTTCTACCTGCTGTTTGGTTCCACGTTTTATGTATAATCCTGTCTGTATTCTAACTTCTTCTACCTGCTGTTTGGTTCTACGTTTTATGTATAATCCTGTCTGTATTCTAACTTCTTTTACCTGCTGTTTGGTTCTACGTTTTATGTATTAGCCTGTCTGTATTCTAACTTCTTCTACCTGCTGTTGGGCTCCACTTTTGCCATTTAAATATGTTTACTTTCTTGTGCCTGTAATGAAATTCTTGTTGTCTTTTCTCAGGTTTTTCTGACGTTGACAACCCTCATTTCATCAGTCCCTAGTGGTTGGCTTTGACAACCATCCTTTCATCAGCTCCCAATGATTGGCTTTGAGAATCCTCGTTTCATCAACCCCTAGTGGTTGGCTTTCAGAACCCTCGTTTCATCAGCCCCCAGTCATTGACTTTGAGAATCCTCGTTTCATTAGTCCCTAGTGGTTGTCTTTGAGAACTCTCGTTTCATCAGTCCCTAGAAGTTGGCTTTGAGAACCCTCGTTTCATCAGGTCTTAGTATCTGACTTTGAGAACCCTCAGTGATTAGTTTTTATAACCCTCGTTTCATCAGCGCATCCCCCTCCCCCACCACCCCAATGATTGGCTTTGAGAACCCTCGTTCTTCAGCCCCACCAGTGATTGGCTTTGAGAACCCTCTTTTCCTCAGCCCCCAGTGATTGACTTTCAGAACTCTCGTTCTATCAGCCCCCAGTGATTGGCTTTGAGAATCCTCGTTTCATCAGCCCCTAGTGATTGGCTTTGAGAACCCTCGTTTCATCAGCCCCCAGTGATTGGCTTTGAGAACCCTCGTTTCATCAGCCCCCAGTGATTGGATTTTTCATTGTCTGGGACGTGATTCAGTAGGTCATGCTTAATCTAATCTGTCTTTCTACTCCCCGCCTTCTTTATCTGTGTAAGGCCAACAGTTGTTTCCCCTGCCAGTCGCCTTGTCTGTAACTTTTTCATCAAATGCAGCTCAGTTAGGCTTCATATGGTGCCTACCGGCTCTTAGCCTACTTAACTTTTTTCATATCATTGCTGAAGGGTTTGTGCTAGGCTAGTTTATGCCCAAGGCAGAGCCAACATGTTCCGTAAAACTGTGCCCCTGATAGGTCGACAGTATTTCCTTGCGAGGTCTGCACTGTAAGCGGCTGCCGAGTTGGCTTGAGCACAAACTAGCAACCTTGAGATTTTGTTCTAATATTTTCAGCTGGGAGTTGTCAGAAAAGTGTTCTGGTGTACCCTGCAAAGTTTACACTTGTCACTTCATTCATCTGGGTAATATGTTATTGAGACGTCAAGATATGTTACATATACATTGTTGAGACGTCAAGATATGTTATATATAATGTTGAGACGTCACGATATGTTACATATACATTGCTGAGACGTCAAGATATGTTACATATAATGTTGAGACGTCAAGATATGTTACACATACATTGTTGAGACGTCAAGATATGTTACATATACATTGCTGAGACGTCAAGATATGTTACATATAATGTTGAGACGTCAAGATATGTTATATATAATGTTGAGACGTCAAGATATGTTACATATAATGTTGAGACGTCAAGATATGTTACATATAATGTTGAGACGTCAAGATATGTTACATATACATTGTTGAGACGTCAAGATATGTTACATATACATTGCTGAGACGTCAAGATATGTTACATATACATTGTTGAGACGTCAAGATATGTTATATATAATGTTGAGATGTCAAGATATATTACATATACATTGTTCAGACGTCAAGATATATTACATATACATTGTTGAGACGTCAAGATATGTTATAAATAATGTTGAGACGTCAAGATATGTTATATATAATGTTGAGACGTCAAGATATGTTATATATAATGTTGAGACGTCAAGATATGTTATATATAATGTTGAGACGTCAAGATATGCTATATATATTGTCGAGACGTCAAGATATATTGCTGATTAAGATGTACAGAGGTTCTAAGGACTGTTATTGTCGGAGGTGGAGTGGAGGATACGCTCTCCACTCCAATGGCTTGCATCTCAAATAGCCTCTGACAGTCAAGTCAAGCTCATGGCCTTCTCGTGGCAGAACTGTTTAAACTGACAGGAGAAGGGGCGAAGGCGAATATCTGGCGCCTGAAAATCAGACGCTTCGGGTAGATGAGAGTCATGTTTGATAGCTCATCTACCGCTGCTGGCGAGATTCTTCAGCTGCCGTGCGTGGAGAGGGGCTCCTCCCGGCCAGTAAAGAAAGGTGCAAATGGGGTTGCCATGCAGCACCACTGTGGAAAAGGTGAAAGAAAGGACTAAGCGAAGTAAACAGTAGTCAAATCACGGCACCTCTGGTCTGGAGGTCGGCCACGTTCTAGTGCACTCATATCGGGCGAAATGCCTAAACTGGCTTAACCCAGAGGTTAAGACACTACTGGCGAGATTCTTCGGATGCCGCGCGTGGAGTGAAGCTCCTCCCGGCCAAGGAAGAAAAGGCGGAAAAGCAATTAGGGTTGCTGTGTGGCGCCGATATGAAAAGGTGATGGAAAGGATAAAGTGAAGCTTAATCGGTATGTCCAGTAGTATCGCTGCGAGAGCTACTCATACCACGGCGCTTCTTCTCTAGAGGCCGGCCACGTCCGTTCTACACCCATACTAGTGAAATATGCCTAAACCGGCTTACACCAGGGGTGAAACTTGATGGCTACGCATGTCACGGTACCTCTGCTCTAGAGGTCGATCATGTCATAAGCACACCTATACTGGGATAATATGCCTAAACCAGCTCAACCCAGGGGTGGAAGTCACTAGTGACGAAGATTCGTCCTCCTGAACAAAAGCTACATCCTGGTAATAACTAGAAAGGGTAGTGGCCACGACCACAAAATGCTGAAGTCGGAGACACTGGACCAGGGCAGTCTAGATGGGCAACCACCTCTCACCCGACGGGGATATATGCGTATCCTAATCACGCTGAGGTTTTCCGGTGAGAAAGTCCAACTCCAGCCTTGATGGGCAACCACCTCTCATCCAGCTGGGATACACGGGTATTCCAAAACACGTCGAGGTTTTCCAGTGAGAAAGTCCAACTCTAGATCAAACTGGTGCAACGAAAGCCACGGTGTCACATAATCCTACTTCTGAGACCCACCAAGAATACAGGCTCTAGCCCTGCGATACTCTGAACCTCTTGTGGTCCTCTCGGGGATCACGTCCTTTGGGGGAACCACGGGACCTCTCGAGGACCACAGGTGTAAATTCAGTAGGATCACAAGACGGTCTTGGTGGTAGAAGCGAAAGAAGAAGAAGAAGATGTGCAACTGTGCTTCAGAAACCCTGACCTAAATATTATGTTTAGAGAAAAAAAAATTATTTTGTGGAGGTTAAGTCCACTTAGTGAAGGCACAGGCTAGGGCAGCAGCTCTTATACCTTCAAGGAAAACAATGAGCACAACATAAACAAGCTTCATGGAAAGGAGGTGGACACTTTGAATAACTGAAACATGACAACATGTGATTAAGTAATTCTATGCGCAGAGGACGAACTTTTCTGGCATCATTTCACTCATTTAAGCACTGAAATGAGACTGAAATAAGCAGAAGTTTTTATATTGTTAAGTCAGTGAATTGTTTCTCCTGCCAGTCGCCTTGTCTGTAACTTTTTCATCAAATGCAGCTCAGTTAGGCTTCATATGATGCCTACCGGCTCTTAGCCTACTTAACTTTTTTCATATCATTGCTGAAGGGTTTGTGCTAGGCTAGTTTATGCCCAAGGCAGAGCCAACATGTTCCGTAAAACTGTGCCCCTGATAGGTCGACAGTATTTCCTTGCGAGGTCTGCACTGTAAGCGGCTGCCGAGTTGGCTTGAGCACAAACTAGCAACCTTGAGATTTTGTTCTAATATTTTCAGCTGGGAGTTGTCAGAAAAGTGTTCTGGTGTACCCTGCAAAGTTTACACTTGTCACTTCATTCATCTGGGTAATATGTTATTGAGACGTCAAGATATGTTACATATACATTGTTGAGACGTCAAGATATGTTATATATAATGTTGAGACGTCAAGATATGTTACATATACATTGCTGAGACGTCAAGATATGTTACATATAATGTTGAGACGTCAAGATATGTTACACATACATTGTTGAGACGTCAAGATATGTTACATATACATTGCTGAGACGTCAAGATATGTTACATATAATGTTGAGACGTCAAGATATGTTATATAATGTTGAGACGTCAAGATATGTTACATATAATGTTGAGACGTCAAGATATGTTACATATAATGTTGAGACGTCAAGATATGCTATATATATTGCCGAGACGTCAAGATATATTGCTGATTAAGATGTACAGAGGTTCTAAGGACTGTTATTGTCGGAGGTGGAGTGGAGGATACGCTCTCCACTCCAATGGCTTGCATCTCAAATAGCCTCTGACAGTCAAGTCAAGCTCATGGCCTTCTCGTGGCAGAACTGTTTAAACTGACAGGAGAAGGGGCGAAGGCGAATATCTGGCGCCTGAAAATCAGACGCTTCGGGTAGATGAGAGTCATGTTTGGTAGCTCATCTACCGCTGCTGGCGAGATTCTTCAGCTGCCGTGCGTGGAGAGGGGCTCCTCCCGGCCAGTAAAGAAAGGTGCAAATGGGGTTGCCATGCAGCACCACTGTGGAAAAGGTGAAAGAAAGGACTAAGCGAAGTAAACAGTAGTCAAATCACGGCACCTCTGGTCTGGAGGTCGGCCACGTTCTAGTGCACTCATATCGGGCGAAATGCCTAAACTGGCTTAACCCAGAGGTTAAGACACTACTGGCGAGATTCTTCGGATGCCGCGCGTGGAGTGAAGCTCCTCCCGGCCAAGGAAGAAAAGGCGGAAAAGCAATTAGGGTTGCTGTGTGGCGCCGATATGAAAAGGTGATGGAAAGGATAAAGTGAAGCTTAATCGGTATGTCCAGTAGTATCGCTGCGAGAGCTACTCATACCACGGCGCTTCTTCTCTAGAGGCCGGCCACGTCCGTTCTACACCCATACTAGTGAAATATGCCTAAACCGGCTTACACCAGGGGTGAAACTTGATGGCTACGCATGTCACGGTACCTCTGCTCTAGAGGTCGATCATGTCATAAGCACACCTATACTGGGATAATATGCCTAAACCAGCTCAACCCAGGGGTGGAAGTCACTAGTGACGAAGATTCGTCCTCCTGAACAAAAGCTACATCCTGGTAATAACTAGAAAGGGTAGTGGCCACGACCACAAAATGCTGAAGTCGGAGACACTGGACCAGGGCAGTCTAGATGGGCAACCACCTCTCACCCGACGGGGATATATGCGTATCCTAATCACGCTGAGGTTTTCCGGTGAGAAAGTCCAACTCCAGCCTTGATGGGCAACCACCTCTCATCCAGCTGGGATACACGGGTATTCCAAAACACGTCGAGGTTTTCCAGTGAGAAAGTCCAACTCTAGATCAAACTGGTGCAACGAAAGCCACGGTGTCACATAATCCTACTTCTGAGACCCACCAAGAATACAGGCTCTAGCCCTGCGATACTCTGAACCTCTTGTGGTCCTCTCGGGGATCACGTCCTTTGGGGGAACCACGGGACCTCTCGAGGACCACAGGTGTAAATTCAGTAGGATCACAAGACGGTCTTGGTGGTAGAAGCGAAAGAAGAAGAAGAAGATGTGCAACTGTGCTTCAGAAACCCTGACCTAAATATTATGTTTAGAGAAAAAAAAATTATTTTGTGGAGGTTAAGTCCACTTAGTGAAGGCACAGGCTAGGGCAGCAGCTCTTATACCTTCAAGGAAAACAATGAGCACAACATAAACAAGCTTCATGGAAAGGAGGTGGACACTTTGAATAACTGAAACATGACAACATGTGATTAAGTAATTCTATGCGCAGAGGACGAACTTTTCTGGCATCATTTCACTCATTTAAGCACTGAAATGAGACTGAAATAAGCAGAAGTTTTTATATTGTTAAGTCAGTGAATTGTTTCTTGCCAGAGTTTTGTAACGGGGCCCATGTCAAAAGGTCAGGAAGACCTGGAAGAGTTTAACTAACAGTCTGACAGTCAAGTCCAGCTCCTGGCCTTCTCGTGGCAGAACTGTTTAAACTGACAGGAGAAGGGGCGAAGGCGAATATCTGGCGCCTGAAAATCAGACGCTTCGGGTAGATGAGAGTCATGTTTGGTAGCTCATCTACCGCTGCTGGCGAGATTCTTCAGCTGCCGTGCGTGGAGAGGGGCTCCTCCCGGCCAGTAAAGAAAGGTGCAAATGGGGTTGCCATGCGGCACCACAGTGGAAAAGGTGAAAGAAAGGACTAAGCGAAGTAAACAGTAGTCAAATCACGGCACCTCTGGTCTGGAGGTCGGCCACGTCCTAGTGCACTCATATCGGGCGAAATGCCTGAATCGGCTTAACCCAGAGGTTAAGACAATACTGGCGAGATTCTTCGGATGCCGCGCGTGGAGTGAAGCTCCTCCCGGCCAAGGAAGAAAAGGCGGAAAAGCAATTAGGGTTGCTGTGTGGCGCCGATATGAAAAGGTAATGGAAAGGATAAAGTGAAGCTTAATCGGTATGTCCAGTAGTATCGCTGCGAGAGCTACTCATACCACGGCGCTTCTTCTCTAGAGGCCGGCCACGTCCGTTCTACACCCATACTAGTGAAATATGCCTAAACCGGCTTACACCAGGGGTGAAACTTGATGGCTAAGCATGTCACGGTACCTCTGCTCTAGAGGTCGATCATGTCCTAAGCACACCTATACTGGGATAATATGCCTAAACCAGCTCAACCCAGGGGTGGAAGTCACTAGTGGCGAAGATTCGTCCTCCTGAACAAAAGCTACATCCTGGTAATAACTAGAAAGGGTAGTGGCCACGACCACAAAATGCTGAAGTCGGAGACACTGGACCAGGGCAGTCTAGATGGGCAACCACCTCTCACCCGACGGGGATATATGCGTATCCTAATCACGCTGAGGTTTTCCGGTGAGAAAGTCCAACTCCAGCCTTGATGGGCAACCACCTCTCATCCAGCGGGGATACACGGGTATTCCAAAACACGTCGAGGTTTTCCAGTGAGAAAGTCCAACTCTAGATCAAACTGGTGCAACGAAAGCCACGGTGTCACATAATACTACTTCCGAGACCCACCAAGAATACAGGCTCTAGCCCTGCGATACTCTGAACCTCTTGTGGTCCTCTCGGGGATCACGTCCTTTGGGGGACCACGGGACCTCTCGAGGACCACAGGTGTAAATTCAGTAGGATCACAAGGCGGTCTTGGTGGTAGAAGCGAAAGAAGAAGAAGAAGATGTGCAGAAACCATCAACTGTGCTTCAGAAACCCTGACCTAAATATTATGTTTAGAGAAAAAAAAATTATTTTGTGGAGGTTAAGTCCACTTAGTGAAGGCACAGGCTAGGGCAGCAGCTCTTATACCTTCAAGGAAAACAATGAGCACAACATAAACAAGCTTCATGGAAAGGAGGTGGACACTTTGAATAACTGAAACATGACAACATGTGATTAAGTAATTCTATGCGCGGAGGACGAACTTTTCTGGCATCATTTCACTCATTTAAGCACTGAAATGAGACTGAAATAAGCAGAAGTTTTTATATTGTTAAGTCAGTGAATTGTTTCTTGCCAGAGTTTTGTAACGGGGCCCATGTCAAAAGGTCAGGAAGACCTGGAAGAGTTTAACTAACAATTTGAAAGAAGTTTAACGCTTACTTTTCCAGAAATCATCACAAGTTTACCATGGACGATATGTTTACTGTGGGCAACATCATATCTGGTTCTTCCGGACATGATAGCTTTTCTCAGGACAACATGTCACTTTGGTGTTTGTTTTACAAATAAAAACGCGTCGTTTCTTTACTCTAGACGACATGTCATTATGGTGTTTGTTTAATAAGGACAACATGTCACTTGGTGTTTGTTTACTAAGGACAACATGTCACTTTGGTGTTTGTTTACTAAGGACAACATGTCACTTTGGTGTTTGTTTACTAATGACGACATGTCACTTTGGTGTTTGTTTACTAATGACGACATGTCACTTTGGTATTTGTTTACTAAGGACAACATGTCACTTTGGTGTTTGTTTACTAAGGACATCATTCCACTTTGGTGTTTGTTTCCTAGGGACAACATGTCACTTTGGTGTTTGTTTACTAAGGACAACATGTCACTTTGGTGTTTGTTTACTAGGGACGACATGTCACTTTGGTGTTTGTTTACTAGGGACGACATGTCACTTTGGTGTTTTTTATACTAAGAACACCATGTCACTTTGGTGTTTGTTTACTAGGGACAACATGTCACTTTGGTGTTTTTTACTAAGAACAACATGTCACTTTGGTGTTTGTTTACTAATGACGACATGTCACGTTGGTGTTTGTTTACTAATGACGACATGTCACTTTGGTGTTTGTTTCCTAAGGACGACATGTCACTTTGGTGTTTGTTTACTAGGGACAACAGTTCACTTTGGTGTTTGTTTACTAGGGACGACATGTCATTTTGGTGTTTGTTTACTAAGGACGACATGTCACTTTGGTGTTTGTTTACTAGGGACAACATGTCACGTTGGTGTTTGTTTACTAGGGACAACATGTCACTTTGGAATTTCTTTACTAGGGACAACATGTCACTTTGGTGTTTGTTTAATAGGGACAACATATTCCTATGATTCTACCTCGCTGCTATGATCATACCTCTCTGCTATAATTCTTCCTCTTACTTTGATCTTACCTCGGTGCTATGATTCTACATCGCTGCTATGATTCTACATCGCTGCTACGATTATACCTCCCTGCCATGATCCTACCTCGCTCCTACTCTTCTACCTTGCTGCCATGATCCTAACTCGCTGCCATAATCCTACCTCGCTCTACGCTCCTACCTTGCTGCTATAATTCTACCTTGCTGCTATAATCCTACCTCGCTACTATGCTCCTACCTCGCTGCTATGATCCTACATTCGACACAGAATAGACAGAGGAGATAGCAGGGATAGGGTAGACATTGGAGATAATGGAGACAGGACAGACAAGGGATATATTGGAGACAGGACAGACAAGGGACACATTGGAGACAGGGGAGACAACGGGTATAGGGTAGGCTATGGAGAGAGAAGAGACAAGAGAGACAGAAGAGAGAGGAGAGACAGAAGAAACAGGAGAGACAGAAGAGAAAGGAGAGTAGATAGTGTATCTTGTGATTGTGAGTATGTAGAGAACTGAAGACAGCCACATCGTGGAGGTTAATGGCACAAGCTAGTAGCTCCTGTACTTGGTGTGTTTGATACAGACTAGTAGCTCCTGTACTTGGTGTGTTTGGTACAGGCTAGTAGCTCCTGTACTTGGTGTGTTTGATACAGGCTAGTAGCTCCTGTACTTGGTGTGTTTGATACAGGCTAGTAGCTTCTGTACTTGGTGTGTTTGATACAGTCTAGTAGCTCCTGTACTTGGTGTGTTTGATACAGACTAGTAGCTCCTGTACTTGGTGTGTTTGATACAGTCTAGTAGCTCCTGTACTTGGTGTGTTTGATACAGGCTAGTAGCTCCTGTACTTGGTGTGTTTGATACACACTAGTAGCTCCTGTACTTGGTGTGTTTGATACAGACTAGTAGCTCCTGTACTTGGTGTGTTTGATACAGACTAGTAGCTCTTGTACTTGGTGTTTGATATAGACTGGTAGCTCTTGTACTTGGTGTGTTTCATACAGACTAGTAGCTCTTGTACTTGGTGTGTTTGATAAAGGTTAAAAGCTCCTGTACTTGGTGTGTTTGATAAAGGTTAAAAGCTCCTGTACTTGGTGTGTTTGATACAGACTAGTAGCTCTTGTACTTGATGTGTTTGATACAGACTAGTAGCTCCTGTACTTGGTGTGTTTGATAAAGGTTAAAAGCTTCTGTACTTGGTGTGTTTGATACAGGCTAGTAGCTCCTGTCGCCCGTGTAGTACCCGGGATCTGCAAAGAATAGGACCACTGTACCCTACCATGCATGATCGTAAAAGGCGACTAAGGAGGGTTCGGCATAGGGCCAGCAACCCTATCTGGTAAAAAAAACTATCAGACTGCTACAGAAACGGAAGCAAGGGAAAAAATAAATGCAGGTGGAAGAAGAAATGCGTATCAGGAAACTGAGCCCATGAAGGTTGTGGATGAAAGCCAGCCACTGGAAGTCCCCAGCCTGACTGCAGACCTCCTGGAACCTAAACAAAAGATGCAAATAGGCAGCTGGAATGTAAGAACACTTAACCAGACTGGAAAACTAGCACAAACTATCAAGGAAATGCACAGATACAAAATAGACATACTAGGAATACAAGAAGCAAGATGGACAGGACAAGGCAGAAGGAAATTAACAACACAGCACACAGAAGATACAATAATATGGTCAGGTAAAGAAGATCTCCATGAAGGAGGAGTAGCATTGGTTATAACAAAAGAAGCATCAAGAGCATTGCTGAAATGGACCCCAATAAATGAGAGATTATTATATGCACGGTTCAACTCAAGATTCACGAAGCTGTCTATTATAGTTTGTTATGCACCAACAGAAGCAGCTGAAGAGGAATTAAAAGAAGATTTTTACAACAGCCTCCAAGCCACAGTAGAAACAATACCCAAGCATGATATGCTACTCATCTTGGGCCACCCCAATGCAAAAGTAGGTGAAGGAAATGAAGATAGAAGAAGAATCATGGGAAGAGAAGGAATCGGAGAAATAAATGAAAATGGAGAAAGACTGTGCAGTTTCTGTGAAGAAAACATGATGACCATCGGAGGGACAATTTTCCAACACAAAAACATCCATAAGCTGACTTGGAGGTCACCAGATAAAACCACAGAAAACCAAATCGATCACATACTAATAAACAACAAGTGGAAACGGTCACTACAAGATGTGCGAGCAAGGAAAGGAGCAGATGTAGGAAGTGATCACAACCTTCTGGTAGCTAAAATAAAACTAAAATTAAGGAAAGCCAAAATCGGAGAACACAGAAAGACACATTTTGATACAAGAAAACTGATAGACCACCAACAAGGAGTGAATTCACAATAGTATTAAGAACCGCTTCAGTGTCCTACAAGACGAAGCAGAAATGTCCATATTAGAGTTCAATAAAACACTACAGGAAACAGCAAAAGAGGTGCTGGGATATCGGAAAAGGAGAAAAGAGGAATGGATAAGCGAGACCACATGGGAAAAGATAGAGCAAAGAAAAGAAATCAAGAAAAAATTACTGAACACCAAATCACAACGACTTAAAGAATGAGTTTTAAGTAATTATGCACAAAAAGACAAAGAAGTGAAGGAATCATGCCGTCAAGATAAACGTCAATATTATGACAACTTAGCAGAAACAGCAGAGAAAGCAGCATTTACAAATGACATGAAAACCATATATAAAATCACAAAGCAGATGACAGGTAACTTCAACACAAGATGTGAAAGTGCAGTAACAACACAGCACACAGAAGATACAATAATATGGTCAGGTAAAGAAGATCTCCATGAAGGAGGAGTAGCATTGGTTATAACAAAAGAAGCATCAAGAGCATTGCTGAAATGGACCCCAATAAATGAGAGATTATTATATGCACGGTTCAACTCAAGATTCACGAAGCTGTCTATTATAGTTTGTTATGCACCAACAGAAGCAGCTGAAGAGGAATTAAAAGAAGATTTTTACAACAGCCTCCAAGCCACAGTAGAAACAATACCCAAGCATGATATGCTACTCATCTTGGGCCACCCCAATGCAAAAGTAGGTGAAGGAAATGAAGATAGAAGAAGAATCATGGGAAGAGAAGGAATCGGAGAAATAAATGAAAATGGAGAAAGACTGTGCAGTTTCTGTGAAGAAAACATGATGACCATCGGAGGGACAATTTTCCAACACAAAAACATCCATAAGCTGACTTGGAGGTCACCAGATAAAACCACAGAAAACCAAATCGATCACATACTAATAAACAACAAGTGGAAACGGTCACTACAAGATGTGCGAGCAAGGAAAGGAGCAGATGTAGGAAGTGATCACAACCTTCTGGTAGCTAAAATAAAACTAAAATTAAGGAAAGCCAAAATCGGAGAACACAGAAAGACACATTTTGATACAAGAAAACTGATAGACCACCAACAAGGAGTGAATTCTCAATAGTATTTAAGAACCGCTTCAGTGTCCTACAAGACGAAGCAGAAATGTCCATATTAGAGTTCAATAAAACACTACAGGAAACAGCAAAAGAGGTGCTGGGATATCGGAAAAGGAGAAAAGAGGAATGGATAAGCGAGACCACATGGGAAAAGATAGAGCAAAGAAAAGAAATCAAGAAAAAATTACTGAACACCAAATCACAACGACTTAAAGAATGAGTTTTAAGTAATTATGCACAAAAAGACAAAGAAGTGAAGGAATCATGCCGTCAAGATAAACGTCAATATTATGACAACTTAGCAGAAACAGCAGAGAAAGCAGCATTTACAAATGACATGAAAACCATATATAAAATCACAAAGCAGATGACAGGTAACTTCAACACAAGATGTGAAAGTGCAGTAAGAACACAAAATGGACAACTGGTCAGTGGAGAAAGAGAAAAAATTGAAAGATGGAGGGAAAACTTTAACACCCTACTAAACAGAACACAAACAGCACAAACGATAGACATACCTGAAGCAAAAACGGAACTAAACATCAATACAGGACCAATAACAATAAATGAAGTAAAGGAGGCGATAAAGAAGCTAAAATCAGACAGGGCACCAGGTGAAGATGAAGTGACTGCTGAGATGTTGAAAGCAGAAGAAACAGAAACACCAAAACAACTTTGCCGGATATTACAACAAATTTAGGATCTAGAAAAAGCCCCAGAGGAGTGGAAAACTGGGCTTATAGTAAAACTACCAAAGAAGGGTGACCTCAGAGATTGCGGGAACTGGAGAGGCATTACCCTACTACCACTCACCAGTAAAGTATTTTGCAGAATAATCATCAATAGAATTGTACCAACACTTGAGGAAAAACTTCGGAAAGAGCAGGCAGGATTTAGGAAAGGAAGATCATGCATAGACCACATATTTGTACTTAGACAAATATTAGAACAGGCAAATGAGTGGCATAGCACAACATATGCATTATTCATAGATTTTGAGAAAGGCTTTGACAGTGTCAGCAGATGCACTGTGGAAAATCCTAAGATGGCATGGCCTCCCCAATAAAATAGTTAATGTAATCAAAGCCCTATACGAGGGTTTTCAGTGCAAAGTTATCTGTGGAGAACATACCTCCAGCAGCTTTAGGGTACAAACAGGAGTGAAACAGGGATGTGTACTATCACCAACATTTTTATCTTGGCACTAGACTGGTTAATGAAGGAGGCAACATCAGACAAACGCAGAGGATTACAATGGACCCTTGACACAGTGCTGGAGGACCTTGACTTTGCGGACGACATTTGTCTATTATCAAGCAGTCACAAAGATATGCAAGATAAAATAAACAAGCTAACTCAGAATGCAAACAACATAGGACTAAAGATCAACGTAGGAAAGACAAAGTTAATGAAGCAAAATGTGAACAACAGAAATGTACTCAGAGTAGATAACAAGTTAGTGGAGGAGGTCAACGAATTTGTATACCTTGGCAGCAGAGTAGTAGAAAATGGAGACAGCACAGAGGACATCAACAGCAGACTTACTAGAGCAAACCAGGCTTTTGCAATGCTGCAGACTATATGGAAATCTAAAAAACTAAGCATAAATATGAAAATCAGGATATTTAAGAGTAATGTTCAAAATGGACAACTGGTCAGTGGAGAAAGAGAAAAAATTGAAAGATGGAGGGAAAACTTTAACACCCTACTAAACAGAACACAAACAGCACAAACGATAGACATACCTGAAGCAAAAACGGAACTAAACATCAATACAGGACCAATAACAATAAATGAAGTAAAGGAGGCGATAAAGAAGCTAAAATCAGACAGGGCACCAGGTGAAGATGAAGTGACTGCTGAGATGTTGAAAGCAGAAGAAACAGAAACACCAAAACAACTTTGCCGGATATTACAACAAATTTAGGATCTAGAAAAAGCCCCAGAGGAGTGGAAAACTGGGCTTATAGTAAAACTACCAAAGAAGGGTGACCTCAGAGATTGCGGGAACTGGAGAGGCATTACCCTACTACCACTCACCAGTAAAGTATTTTGCAGAATAATCATCAATAGAATTGTACCAACACTTGAGGAAAAACTTCGGAAAGAGCAGGCAGGATTTAGGAAAGGAAGATCATGCATAGACCACATATTTGTACTTAGACAAATATTAGAACAGGCAAATGAGTGGCATAGCACAACATATGCATTATTCATAGATTTTGAGAAAGGCTTTGACAGTGTCAGCAGATGCACTGTGGAAAATCCTAAGATGGCATGGCCTCCCCAATAAAATAGTTAATGTAATCAAAGCCCTATACGAGGGTTTTCAGTGCAAAGTTATCTGTGGAGAACATACCTCCAGCAGCTTTAGGGTACAAACAGGAGTGAAACAGGGATGTGTACTATCACCAACATTTTTATCTTGGCACTAGACTGGTTAATGAAGGAGGCAACATCAGACAAACGCAGAGGATTACAATGGACCCTTGACACAGTGCTGGAGGACCTTGACTTTGCGGACGACATTTGTCTATTATCAAGCAGTCACAAAGATATGCAAGATAAAATAAACAAGCTAACTCAGAATGCAAACAACATAGGACTAAAGATCAACGTAGGAAAGACAAAGTTAATGAAGCAAAATGTGAACAACAGAAATGTACTCAGAGTAGATAACAAGTTAGTGGAGGAGGTCAACGAATTTGTATACCTTGGCAGCAGAGTAGTAGAAAATGGAGACAGCACAGAGGACATCAACAGCAGACTTACTAGAGCAAACCAGGCTTTTGCAATGCTGCAGACTATATGGAAATCTAAAAAACTAAGCATAAATATGAAAATCAGGATATTTAAGAGTAATGTTCTAAGTGTACTACTCTATGGAAGTGAATGCTGGAAAATCACCAAAACCATAGAAAACAAGTTGAATTCTTTCCAAACTAAATGTTTAAGAAGAATTAGAAAAATATTTTGGCCAAACACCATAAGAAATAACATCTTATTAGCAGAAATGCAGATGAAACCACTGACAACAATTATTGAAGAAAGACGCTGGCGATGTTTGGGACATGTGCTCCGAATGACTGACAACTCACTACCAAAAATAGCACTAAGATGGACACCACAGGGGAACAGATGTAAGGGTAGACCAAAAGAGACATGGAGAAGAACAACAGAAAGGATGTTGAGCAATAGAGGGCTCACCTGGGCAAGAGCAGAAAAGAAGGCGAAGGACAGGCATTTGTGGAAAACACTTGCGGAAGCCTCATGTGCCCTTGGCACTTAAGGTTCAGACAGAGAGAGAGAGTAGCTCCTGTACTTGGTGTGTTTGATAAAGGTTAAAACCTCCTGTACTTGGTGTGTTTGATAAAGGTTAAAAGCTCCTATACTTGGTGTGTTTGATAAAGGTTAAAAGCTCCTGTACTTGGTGTATTTGATACAGTCTAGTAGCTCTTGTACTTGGTGTGTTTGATAAAGGTTAAAAGCTCCTGTACTTGGTGTGTTTGATAAAAGTTAAAAGCTCGTGTACTTGGTGTGTTTGATACAGATTAGTAGCTCCAGTACTTGGTGTGGTTGACACAGACTAAGCAACTTCTGTACTTTGTGTGTTTTTATGTGTTGATTTTTTTCTTTTATGATTTATTTATGAATAGGCAGATATAAAAATATCTTCTTCCCGCTGTTGTTGGTGTTGTTAATCTAAGAATTGGAGCTTGACAAAGTAAGCTCATTCATGACTTAAAAATGCAAGCTTGACAAAGTAAGCTCATTCATGACTTAAAAATGCAAGCTTGACAAAGTAAGCTCATTCATGACTTAAAAATGCAAGCTTGACAAAGTAAACTCACTGATGACTTAAGAATGCATGCTTGGAAAAGTATGGCTAATGGCAAAATGTTAATGAGCAAACTCAACAAAACATAGCACATGGCAATTTCAATGAGCACAATTAATCAGCATTATAAAATGGCATATCAATAATAATGATAAATGACCCACACTTATTGCATATTTATAACACACTGAAAAGTTGACATTTAACAGAAAACTCCACCTTCGATACAAAATCACATTCTACACACTTTGAAACCAAAAAAAAAAACCTACAAATAACTGACATAATATGATATCACACTACACGAGAACTTATGCCAAGATGAGCGGTGGCCGGTGAAGATCGTTGCAGGAGACACATTTACAAAATATCACATTAATATCCATAAAACAATCGTGAAAACACTCTCCTTCGCTTCTTGGCGTGGCTTGACAACAGCACAAAGAGGAATGAACTAAATCAGCAACACATCACTCACCGGACACATCAGCAACACATCACTCACCGGACATACACACTGGCCAGATCTCCTGACTAAATACGAGATACTTCGACATTTCGGGTTGACCACCCTGAAAGCTCAAACCACCCACCTTCACATTTTTCTGCTGATGTGGTTTATAGCTCGGTGGGTTGTTGGTGTTGTTTTGTTGTTGGTGTTGTTTTGTTGGTGGCGTTAGTCTGCTGTTTATGTTGTTGGTGTTGTTTTGTTGTTGTGGTCTTGTTGTTGATCATTTGTCAGTGTTTCTAGTTCGGTGTAAGGGCTGCAGCTTTTACAATAATTTCATGAAACTATGAACCTATCTCATTCACAGCCGATGTCATGATAACATTCTTCACATACAGGTATGGAAAGGGATGGGGAGTGGGCTAAGCACTCATATTTAACTATGAGATAAAGGATAACATGCGTATATAAATCTTGTATTTGTTGCCTTCCAAATAATAAACATTTTTTTCAGCGTGAATTTAATCATTTTTGTTGTACTATATTTGTTACTCCCCATGTGGTGCCCGGGATTTTGGCCAAACACCATAAGAAATAACATCTTGTTGACAGAAATGCAGATGAAGCCACTGACAGCAATTATTGAGGAAAGACACTGGCAATGGTTGGGACATGTGCTCCGAATGACTGACAACTCACTACCAAAAATAGCACTAAGATGGACACCACAGAGGAACAAGTAAAAGTAGACCAAAAGAGACATGGAGAAGAACAACAGAAAGGATGTTGAGCAATAGAGGGCTCACCTGGGCAAGAGCAGAAAAAAAAGGCAAAGGACAGGCATTTGTGGAAAACCCTTGCGGAAGCCCCATGTGCCCTGGGCACTTAAGGTTCAGAGAGAGAGAGAGAGAGAGAGAGAGAGAGAGAGAGATATTTGTTACTAACTCTTGAATCTAACGAGAAATTATTGTACTTGTCACCAACTCTTGAGTTCAACGTCAAATTACTGCACGTCTCACTAACTCTAGAATTAGCGTCAAATTATTATATTTGTCACTAATTCTTGATATTACGTCAAATTATTGTACTTGTCACTAACACGCCAGTTAATGCCAAATTACTGCACGTCTCACTAACTCTAGAATTAGCGTCAAATTATTGTACTTGTAAATCAGGAAATAACAGAAAGAAGCTGCAGGCCATCTTTGTGTTTGATACAGATTAGTAGCTCCAGTACTTGGTGTGGTTGACACAGACTAAGCAACTTCTGTACTTTGTGTGTTTTTATGTGTTGATTTTTTTTCTTTTATGATTTATTTATGAATAGGCAGATATAAAAATATCTTCTTCCCGCTGTTGTTGGTGTTGTTAATCTAAGAATTGGAGCTTGACAAAGTAAGCTCATTCATGACTTAAAAATGCAAGCTTGACAAAGTAAGCTCATTCATGACTTAAAAATGCAAGCTTGACAAAGTAAGCTCATTCATGACTTAAAAATGCAAGCTTGACAAAGTAAACTCACTGATGACTTAAGAATGCATGCTTGGAAAAGTATGGCTAATGGCAAAATGTTAATGAGCAAACTCAACAAAACATAGCACATGGCAATTTCAATGAGCACAATTAATCAGCATTATAAAATGGCATATCAATAATAATGATAAATGACCCACACTTATTGCATATTTATAACACACTGAAAAGTTGACATTTAACAGAAAACTCCACCTTCGATACAAAATCACATTCTACACACTTTGAAACCAAAAAAAAAAACCTACAAATAACTGACATAATATGATATCACACTACACGAGAACTTATGCCAAGATGAGCGGTGGCCGGTGAAGATCGTTGCAGGAGACACATTTACAAAATATCACATTAATATCCATAAAACAATCGTGAAAACACTCTCCTTCGCTTCTTGGCGTGGCTTGACAACAGCACAAAGAGGAATGAACTAAATCAGCAACACATCACTCACCGGACACATCAGCAACACATCACTCACCGGACATACACACTGGCCAGATCTCCTGACTAAATACGAGATACTTCGACATTTCGGGTTGACCACCCTGAAAGCTCAAACCACCCACCTTCACATTTTTCTGCTGATGTGGTTTATAGCTCGGTGGGTTGTTGGTGTTGTTTTGTTGTTGGTGTTGTTTTGTTGGTGGCGTTAGTCTGCTGTTTATGTTGTTGGTGTTGTTTTGTTGTTGGTGTTGTTTTGTTGTTGGTGTTGTTTTGTTGTTGTGGTCTTGTTGTTGATCATTTGTCAGTGTTTCTAGTTCGGTGTAAGGGCTGCAGCTTTTACAATAATTTCATGAAACTATGAACCTATCTCATTCACAGCCGATGTCATGATAACATTCTTCACATACAGGTATGGAAAGGGATGGGGAGTGGGCTAAGCACTCATATTTAACTATGAGATAAAGGATAACATGCGTATATAAATCTTGTATTTGTTGCCTTCCAAATAATAAACATTTTTTTCAGCGTGAATTTAATCATTTTTGTTGTACTATATTTGTTACTCCCCATGTGGTGCCCGGGATTTTGGCCAAACACCATAAGAAATAACATCTTGTTGACAGAAATGCAGATGAAGCCACTGACAGCAATTATTGAGGAAAGACACTGGCAATGGTTGGGACATGTGCTCCGAATGACTGACAACTCACTACCAAAAATAGCATTAAGATGGACACCACAGAGGAACAAGTAAAAGTAGACCAAAAGAGACATGGAGAAGAACAACAGAGAGGATGTTGAGCAATAGAGGGCTCACCTGGGCAAGAGCAGAAAAAAAAGGCAAGGGACAGGCATTTGTGGAAAGCCCTTGCGGAAGCCCCATGTGCCCTGGGCACTTAAGGTTCAGAGAGAGAGAGAGAGAGAGAGAGAGAGAGAGAGAGAGATATTTGTTACTAACTCTTGAATCTAACGAGAAATTATTGTACTTGTCACCAACTCTTGAGTTCAACGTCAAATTACTGCACATCTCACTAACTCTAGAATTAGCGTCAAATTATTATATTTGTCACTAATTCTTGATATTACGTCAAATTATTGTACTTGTCACTAACACGCCAGTTAATGCCAAATTACTGCACGTCTCACTAACTCTAGAATTTAGCGTCAAATTATTGTACTTGTAAATCAGGAAATAACAGAAAGAAGCTGCAGGCCATCTTTATGTTGGATGTTGACATTTTCTGTCCTGATCTTGTTTGTGACCTCTGATAATGAGACACCCCCCCCCCCAGTCTATGCCAGGCTGGAGATAGCGGATGAACAAAATGTCAGAATATGGGAGAGGGTTGTAAAGTCCCGGGGTGGGGGTGAAAGAGCAGAAATGATTAAATTTGAGGTAATATTTGAGTGTGGTGATGCTCAACTTCTCAACCATTAATATTAATGTTGGTCACACAGTACCTTCACAAGGTTGTAAATAAATGAGAAAAGAGTTTAATGTGGCCTGTGGTTCATTGCATATTTATAACACACTGAAAAGTTGACATTTAACAGAAAACTCCACCTTCGATACAAAATCACATTCTACACACTTTGAAACCAAAAAAAAAAACCTACAAATAACTGACATAATATGATATCACACTACACGAGAACTTATGCCAAGATGAGCGGTGGCCGGTGAAGATCGTTGCAGGAGACACATTTACAAAATATCACATTAATATCCATAAAACAATCGTGAAAACACTCTCCTTCGCTTCTTGGCGTGGCTTGACAACAGCACAAAGAGGAATGAACTAAATCAGCAACACATCACTCACCGGACACATCAGCAACACATCACTCACCGGACATACACACTGGCCAGATCTCCTGACTAAATACGAGATACTTCGACATTTCGGGTTGACCACCCTGAAAGCTCAAACCACCCACCTTCACATTTTTCTGCTGATGTGGTTTATAGCTCGGTGGGTTGTTGGTGTTGTTTTGTTGTTGGTGTTGTTTTGATGGTGGCGTTAGTCTGCTGTTTATGTTGTTGGTGTTGTTTTGTTGTTGGTGTTGTTTTGTTGTTGGTGTTGTTTTGTTGTTGTGGTCTTGTTGTTGATCATTTGTCAGTGTTTCTGGTTCGGTGTAAGCGCTGCAGCTTTTACAAGAATTTCATGAAACTATGAACCTATCTCATTCACAGCCGATGTCATGATAGCATTCTTCACATACAGGTATGGAAAGGGATGGGGAGTGGGATAAGCACTCATATTTAACTATGAGATAAAGGATAACATGCGTATATAAATCTTGTATTTGTTGCCTTGCAAATAATAAACATTTTTTTCAGCGTGAATTTAATCATTTTTGTTGTACTGTATTTGTTACTCCCCATGTGGTGCCCGGGATTTTGGCCAAACACCATAAGAAATAACATCTTGTTGGCAGAAATGCAGATGAAGCCACTGACAGCAATTATTGAGGAAAGACACTGGCAATGGTTGGGACATGTGCTCCGAATGACTGACAACTCACTACCAAAAATAGCACTAAGATGGACACCACAGAGGAACAAGTAAAAGTAGACCAAAAGAGACATGGAGAAGAACAACAGAGAGGATGTTGAACAATAGAGGGTTCACCTGGGCAAGAGCAGAAAAAAAAGGCAAAGGACAGGCATTTGTGGAAAACCCTTGCGGAAGCCCCATGTGCCCTTGGCACTTAAGGTTCAGAGAGAGAGACACAGAGAGAGAGAGAGAGAGAGAGAGAGAGAGAGAGAGAGATATTTGTTACTAACTCTTGAATCTAACGAGAAATTATTGTACTTGTCACCAACTCTTGAGTTCAACGTCAAATTACTGAACGTCTCACTAACTCTAGAATTAGCGTCAAATTATTATATTTGTCACTAATTCTTGATATTACGTCAAATTATTGTACTTGTCACTAACACGCCAGTTAATGCCAAATTACTGCACGTCTCACTAACTCTAGAATTTAGCGTCAAATTATTGTACTTGTAAATCAGGAAATAACAGAAAGAAGCTGCAGCCCATCTTTATGTTGGATGTTGACATTTTCTGTCCTGATCTTGTTTGTGACCTCTGATAATGAGACACCCCCCCCCCCCCACCCCCCAGGTCTATGCCAAGCTGGAGATAGCGGATGAACAAAATGTCAGAATATGGGAGAGGGGTGTAAAGTTCCGGGGTGGGGGTGGGGTTGAAAGAGCAGAAATGATTAAATTTGAGGTAATATTTGAGTGTGGTGATGCTCAACTTCTCAACCATTAATATTAATGTTGGTCACAAAGTACCTTCACAAGGTTGTAAATAAATGAGAAAAGAGTTTAATGTGGCCTGTGGTTCATCTGTGACATTGATGTTGATGGTAAGACGCTGATGTTGATGGTGAGGCGATGATGTTGATGGTGAGACGTTGATGTTGATGGTGAGGCGATGATGTTGATGGTGAGACGTTGATGTTGATGGTGAGACGTTGATGTTGATGGTGAGGCGATGATGTTGATGGTGAGACGTTGATGTTGATGGTGAGACGTTGATGTTGATGGTGAGACGTTGATGTTGATGGTGAGACGTTGATGTTGATGGTAAGACGCTGATGTTGATGGTGAGACGTTGATGTTGATGGTGAGACGTTGATGTTGATGGTGAGACGTTGATGTTGATAGTGAGACGTTGATGTTGATGGTGAGGCGATGATGTTGATAGTGAGGCGATGATGTTTCTGTTCCCGGGTGCTTGTTGTGACCACAGTGAACTTCTGATGTTCGTATTTCAAAAGCTTCCTCTAATTTCCTTCTTTACTGTCTTTTTTTAATCTAAATTTACTTTATTTATTTATACACATTTTAGCATCATTATAAAGATAAGTGAGACTTGATTCCAACAAAATTAATTTTAAAAATTAAATTAAACATTTTTAATTTTTAAAATAAAAACAAAAATTCCAAAGTAAGTGGGACTTGATTCTATCAAGATTATAGAGATAAGTGAGACTTGGTTCCATCAAGATTATAGAGATAAGTGAGACTTGGCTCCATCAAGATTATAGAGATAAGTGAGACTTGGCTCCATCAAGATTATAGAGATAAGTGAGACTTGGTTCCATCGAAATTAAGTGACACTTGGTTCCATCAAGAGTATAGAGGTAAGTGAGACTTGGCTCCATCAAGATTATCATCAAGTTTTGCCATTGTTTTCTTGACGTTGCCTCTTTCTGGCATGTCGAATATCTGGGCCATATTTGACGGTCTGTGCGATTCTTCGGCTTCATCAGAAGCTACGCTGGCTTTAACACACAGATCACACGGGATAAGCCCAGTAGGCAGAGATCAGGTCAACAGACTGAGATGAGGTCAGCAGACTAAGATCAGCAGACTGAGATCAGATCAGCAGACTGAGATCAGATCAGCAGACTGAGATGAGGCCAGCAGACTGAGATGAGGTCAGCAGACTGAGATGAGGTCAGCAGACTGAGATGAGGCCAACAGACTGAGATGAGGCCAACAGACTGAGAACAGATCAGCAGACTGAGAACAGATCAGCAGACTGAGATGAGGCCAACAGACTGAGAACAGATCAGCAGACTGAGAACAGATCAGCAGACTGAGATGAGGCCAACAGACTGAGAACAGATCAGTAGACTGAGAACAGATCAGCAGACTGAGATGAGGCCAACAGACTGAGAACAGATCAGCAGACTGAGAACAGATCAGCAGACTGAGAACAGATCAGCTGACTGAGATGAGGCCAACAGACTGAGAACAGATCAGCAGACTGAGAACAGATCAGCAGACTGAGATGAGGCCAACAGACTGAGAACAGATCAGCAGACTGAGAACAGATCAGCAGACTGAGATGAGGCCAACAGACTGAGAACAGTTCAGCAGACTGAGATGAAGCCAGCAGACTAAGATGAGGACAGCAGACTGAGATGAGGCCAGTAGACTGAGAACAGATCAGCAGACTAAGATCAGGGCAGCAGACTAAGATCAGATCAGCAGACTAAGATCAGATCAGCAGACTAAGATCAGATCAGGAGACTAAGATCAGATCAGCAGACTAAGATCAGATCAGGAGACTAAGATCAGATCAGTAGACTAAGATCAGATCAGTAGACTAAGATCAGATCAGCAGACTAAGATCAGATCAGCAGACTAAGATCAGATCAGTAGACTAAGATCAGGCCAGCAGACTAAGATCAGGGCAGCAGACTAAGATCAGGCCAGCAGACTAAGATCAGGCCAGCAGACTAAGATCAGATCAGTAGACTAAGATCAGATCAGTAGACTAAGATCAGATCAGTAGACTAAGATCAGATCAGTAGACTAAGATCAGGCCAGCAGACTAAGATCAGATCAGTAGACTAAGATCAGATCAGTAGACTAAGATCAGATCAGTAGACTAAGATCAGGTCAGCAGACTGAGATCAGGCCAGCAGACTGAGATCAGGGCAGCAGACTAAGATCAGATCAGTAGACTAAGATCAGATCAGTAGACTAAGATCAGGCCAGCAAACTAAGATCAGGCCAGCAGACTGAGATTAGGCCAGCAGATCAAGACCACGTTATTTCACCCCCAGTCAGCGTTCTTGACATGGAGACCACAAACCTCTTATGACACTTCAGACAAGAAACCCTGTTATGACACTTCAGACAAGAAACCCTGTTATGACACTTCAGACAAGAAACCCTGTCATGACACTTCAGACAAGAAACCCTGTTATGACACTTCAGACAAGAAACCCTGTTATGACACTTCAGACAAGAAACCCTGTTATGACACTTCAGACAAGAAACCCTGTTATGACACTTCAGACAAGAAACCCTGTTATGACACTTCAGACAAGAAACCTTGTTATGACACTTCAGACAAGAAACCTTGTTATGACACTTCAGACAAAAAACCCTGTTATGACACTTCAGACAAAAACCCTGTTATGACACTTCAGACAAGAAACCCTCTTATGACACTTCAAACTAGAAACCCTCTTATGACACTTCAGACAAGAAACCTTGTTGTGACTTTTCAGACAAGAAAAGGCAGCATTTGCTTAAACTGCTCGTTAGAGTCAGTTCTGAGAGTTTGATAATAAATCACATCTATCTACTCCAAGCATTCTTATAATAAATCACATCTATCAGCTCCAAGCTGTCTTAAAATGAATCATCTCTATATACTCCAGATGACTGACAACTCACTACCAAAAATAGCACTAAGATGGACATCTCAGGGGAGCAGAAATAAGGGTAGACCAAAAGAGACATGGAGAAGAACAACAAAAAGGATGCTGAGCAATAGAGGGCTCACCTGGGCAAGAGCAGAAAAAAAAGGCGAAGGACAGGCATTTGTGGAAAACCCTTGCGGAAGCCCCATGTGCCCTAGGCACTTAAGGTTCAGAGAGAGAGAGATATACTCCAAGCCTTCTTATAATAAATCACATCTATCTACTCCAAGTAGTCTTATAATAAATCACATCTATCTACTCCAAGCTATCTTTAAATCACATCTATCTACTCCAAGCTATCTTATAATAAATCACATCTATCTACTCTAAGCTATCTTATAATAAATCACATCTATCTACTCCAAGCTATCTTTAAATCACATCTATCTACTCCAAGCTATCTTTAAATCACATCTATCTACTCCAAGCTATCTTATAATAAATCACATCTATCTACTCCAAGCTATCTTATAATAAATCACATCTATCTACTCTAAGCTATCTTATAATAAATCACATCTATCTACTCTAAGCTATCTTATAATAAATCACATCTATCTACTCCAAGCTATCTTGTAATAAATCGCATCTATCTACTCCACGTCCTCTTATAATAAGTCACATCTATCTACTCCAAGCTATCTTATAATAAATCACATCTATCTACTCCAAGCTATCTTATAATAAATCACATCTATCTACTCTAAGCTATCTTATAATAAATCACATCTATCTACTCTAAGCTATCTTATAATAAATCACATCTATCTACTCTAAGCTATCTTATAATAAATCACATCTATCTACTCCAAGCTATCTCATAATAAATCACGTCTATCTACTCCAAGCTATCTCATAATAAATCACATATATCTACTCTAAGCTATCTTATAATAAATCACATCTATCTACTCCAAGCTATCTCATAATAAATCACATCTATCTACTCCAAGCTATCTCATAATAAATCACATCTATCTACTCCAAGCTATCTCATAATAAATCACATCTAACTACTCCACGTCCTCTTATAATAAATCACATCTATCTACTCCAAGCTATCTTATAATAAATCACATCTATCTACTCCAAGATATCTTATAATAAATCACATCTATCTACTCCAAGCTATCTCATAATAAATCACATCTATCTACTCCAAGCATTCTTATAATAAATCACATCTATCAGCTCCAAGCTGTCTTAAAATGAATCATCTCTATATACTCCAGATGACTGACAACTCACTACCAAAAATAGCACTAAGATGGACATCTCAGGGGAGCAGAAATAAGGGTAGACCAAAAGAGACATGGAGAAGAACAACAAAAAGGATGCTGAGCAATAGAGGGCTCACCTGGGCAAGAGCAGAAAAAAAGGCGAAGGACAGGCATTTGTGGAAAACCCTTGCGGAAGCCCCATGTGCCCTAGGCACTTAAGGTTCAGAGAGAGAGAGAGATATACTCCAAGCCTTCTTATAATAAATCACATCTATCTACTCCAAGTAGTCTTATAATAAATCACATCTATCTACTCCAAGCTATCTTTAAATCACATCTATCTACTCCAAGCTATCTTATAATAAATCACATCTATCTACTCTAAGCTATCTTATAATAAATCACATCTATCTACTCTAAGCTATCTTATAATAAATCACATCTATCTACTCCAAGCTATCTTTAAATCACATCTATCTACTCCAAGCTATCTTATAAAAATCACATCTATCTACTCTAAGCTATCTTATAAAAATCACATCTATCTACTCTAAGCTATCTTATAATAAATCACATCTATCTACTCCAAGCTATCTTGTAATAAATCACATCTATCTACTCCACGTCCTCTTATAATAAGTCACATCTATCTACTCCAAGCTGTCTTATAATAAATCACATCTATCTACTCCAAGCTATCTTATAATAAATCACATCTATCTACTCTAAGCTATCTTATAATAAATCACATCTATCTACTCTAAGCTATCTTATAATAAATCACATCTATCTACTCTAAGCTATCTTATAATAAATCACATCTATCTACTCCAAGCTATCTCATAATAAATCACGTCTATCTACTCCAAGCTATCTCATAATAAATCACATATATCTACTCTAAGCTATCTTATAATAAATCACATCTATCTACTCCAAGCTATCTCATAATAAATCACATCTATCTACTCCAAGCTATCTCATAATAAATCACATCTATCTACTCCAAGCTATCTCATAATAAATCACATCTAACTACTCCACGTCCTCTTATAATAAATCACATCTATCTACTCCAAGCTATCTTATAATAAATCACATCTATCTACTCCAAGATATCTTATAATAAATCACATCTATCTACTCCAAGCTATCTCATAATAAATCACATCTATCTACTCTAAGCTATCTTATAATAAATCACATCTATCTACTCTAAGCTATCTTATAATAAATGACTTTTATCTACTCTAAACCGAATGTAAAATCTTCAGCAACCTGTCAGCTGCAGAAAATGCCAAGTTCTCAGTGACAAGTATCAAAACATCAATAACCATTTCTGTGGCTAAATTTTAGCTCCTTACTTTCATCTTAGACCTGCCATCAAGTCAATCATAGTCCATCACTTATCTGCCATCAAGTAAATCATAGTCCATCACTTACCTCCCATTAATTCAGTCTTAGTCCATCACTTATCTCCCATCAAGTCAATAATAGTGCATCACTTACCTCCCATCAAGTCAATCATAGTCCATCACTTACCTCCAATCAAGTCAATCATAGTCCATCACTTACCTGCCATCAATTCAGTCTTAGTCCATCCTTACCTGCCATCAATTTATTCATAGTCCATCCTTACCTGCCATCAAGTCAGTCATAGTCTATCATTTTGTCAGGAACGAACTGTACGAAAGTATCACAGACAGTCTTTTCCCTCAGATCTCTGCTACGTTTCATCTCCATAATGTGTGCTACACTTCCTGTCTATTGTTTAGATTGTACATCGTACATCTGGTCTGTTGTTCAGATTGTGATCTTCCGTATATCTGTGAGAGTTTTATTTATTTATGTTTTAATTATCCACCCTCGCTTGTCGTATCTTTGCCCCAATTTATCTTACCTCCTCTCCAGTTTCTCCTATCTTCGCCCTAATTTCTCTTACCTACTCTCCAGTTTCTCCTATCTTCGCCCTAAGTTCTCTTACCTACTCTCCAGTTTCTCCTATCTTCGCACTAATTTCTCTTACCTACTCTCCAGTTTCTCCTATCTTCGCCCTAATTTCTCTTACCTCCTCTCCAGTTTCTCATATCTTCGCCCTAATTTCTCTTACTTTCTCTCCAGTTTCTCATATTTTCGACCTAATTTCTCTTATCTTGTCTTCAGTTTCTCATATCTTCGCCCACTTTCTCTTACCTTCTCTCCAGTTTCTCATATCTTCGCCTAATTTCTCTTATCTTTCCTCCAGTTTCTCATATCTTCGCCCTAATTTCTCTTATCTTGTCTCCGGTTTCTCATATCTTTGCCCCATTTTCTGTTATCTTGTCTCCAGTTTCTCATATCTTCGCCTAATTTCTCTTATCTTGTCTCCAGTTTCTCATATTTTCGCCCTAATTTCTCTTATCTTGTCTCCAGTTTCTCATATCTTCGCCCTAATTTCTCTTAACTTCTCTCCAGTTTCTCATATCTTCGCCCTAATTTCTCTTATCTTGTCTTCAGTTTCTCATATTTTCGCCCTAATTTCTATTACCTTGTCTCCATTTTCTCATATCTTCGCCCTAATTTCTCTTATCTTCTCTCCAGTTTCTCATATCTTCGTCCTAATTTATCTTACCTCCTCTCCAGTTTCTCATATCTTCGTCCTAATTTATCTTACCTCCTCTCCAGTTTCTCAAATCTTCGCCCCATTTTCTCTTACCTCCTCTCCAGTTTCTCATATCTTCAATTTCTCTTATCTTGCCTCCAGTTTCTCATATCTTCACCCTAATTTCTCTTATCTTGTCTCCAGTTTCTCATAAAGCAGTATTACTGCACTCGGCACTGCTTAAACCATAACACAGTACTGTGTATTATTACAGTTTCTCTTACATGAGCACTAGGCTCGAAGGCAACCAACATATGTTACAATGATATTCTCTGTGTAACAGGACAACCCAGGTAACACTGACTCCACTACTCATCCATACACTACATTGACCAGTTACAATTAATTCACTAACTCAACACCAATGGTGACACATACATGAATCCAACGAATGACAGGATTCAGCAACCTCAATGTAAATATTTAATGTTGAGCTCCTATTGGTACTATGAGTGTTGTAACAATGGAAATGTAACAACTTGATGGGTACAATTACAAATGATTATCCAAAAGAAACATAAGTCCGGGCGACTAACATCGCCATAGGACGAAGTCATACATTCAACATTGTCCAAAAAAAAACAGTGGACAAATCGAGGCACAATCTACATGGTTACTACAACAATATGACTTAAGAAAAAGCAATCTTAAGAATATCTACCCCATCCTAGAGTCAATCACACAACCTCTCTCTACCACATTCTGACCAAAGACTCACTTTCTCAGCCCATGCACACCTCCCGCTAAACTAAACCACGTGACTCAGAATTGTCTCGAAACACGTGCTTGGCATACAGTGATGAGTTGTGATCTACCAGACCACAACCACAGGGTTATACACAATACAATCTGTACAGAATGTTATTCTGTTACACTCATATCTTCGCCCCATTTTCTCTTATCTTGTCTCCAGTTTCTCATATCTTCGCCCTAATTTCTCTTATCTTGTCTCCAGTTTCTCATATCTTCGATCTAATTTCTCTTACCTTCTCTCCAGTTTCTCATATCTTCGCCCTAATTCTTCTTACTTTGTGTCCAGTTTCTCATATCTTCGACCTAATTTCTCTTATCTTGTCTCCAGCTTCTCATAACTTCACCCTAATTTATCTTATCTTCTCTCCAGTTTCTCATCTCTTTGCCCTAATTTCTCTTATCCTGTCTCCAGTTTCTCATATCTTCGCCCCATTTTCTCTCAACTTCTCTCCAGTTTCTCATATCTTCGTCCTAATTTCTCTTATCTTGTCTCCAGTTTCTCATATCTTCTCCCTATTTCTCTTACCTTCTCTCTAATTTCTCATATCTTCGCCCTAATTTCTCTTACCTTCTCTCCAGTTTCTCATATCTTCGCCCCATTTTCTCTTACCGTGTCTCCAGTTTCTCATATCTTCGCCCTAATTTCTCTTACCTCTTCTCCAGTTTCTCATATCTTCGCCCTAATTTCTCTTACCTCTTCTCCAGGTTCTCATATCTTCGCCCTAATTTCTCTTACCTTCTCTCCAGTTTCTCATATCTTCGCTCCATTTTCTATTAACTTCTCTCCAGTTTCTCATATCTTCGACCTAATTTCTCGTACCTCCTCTCCAGTTTCTCCTATCTTCGCCATAATTTCTCTTACCTTCTCTCCAGTTTCTCATATCTTCGCCATAATTTCTCTTATCTTCACTCCAGTTTCTCATATCTTCGCCCCATTTTCTCTTAACTTCTCTCCAGTTTGTCATATCTTCGCCCCATTTTCTCTTAACTTCTCTCCAGTTTCTCATATCTTCGCCATAATTTCTCTTATCTTCACTCCAGTTTCTCATATCTTCGCCCCATTTTCTCTTAACTTCTCTCCAGTTTGTCATATCTTCGCCCCATTTTCTCTTAACTTCTCTCCAGTTTCTCATATCGTTGCTTCAGTTTGTGATAAATTCTAAGAAGAACCAAGTGACGTATTCCACATCTGTTGTTGTTCCATGTTTTTTTTAATCCAGTCATGATCAGATTTTCAAATTTGACCTGATATATAAAATATCCATGACCATATTTCTAATTTTATCTTCCTGTCTTGCTCTGCTTTCATGAAACTCACCTTCTTTCTCACTGTCACCGCTTTGATTGACGCATCGATCAGGTAACCATTTTCAAACTACAGCCGATTATTGTTTCTCAAAGGTAACCCACCTTGTTAAGTTGGTGACATTTCTGCCAGATCTTTGCTCTTTTCACTCGCGCCTTTTCGTATCAAGCTCAGGGCTATAGCGTCTGGCCCACCCCAGACGCCGACTTGATTACGCCCCTTGGACGAACTATCCGGAAGTGACGTTCGACTTCAAAATGGCCGCATGCGTCTCCTGTATCTTGATTTAGAAGGCAATGAATCAAGACGTTGTTCACTGCCTAATGTGGCTCTGGTATGAAAGAACAAAAATGGGGATTGATTTTTTGCCTCTCTGTGTTGAGATAAAGTGAATGTACCAGTAGCTTGCAGAATGTTGAAAAATCTGGTTAATAGAAAGAAGTTTCCAGTTTCTAGCACGGTTTTTTTTCTACGAATTTTCTTAAATCATTCCACGTCTTAGCATGTAACCACAGACCGAATCTTAGAAGCCTTTCATTTCCAGCTTGTAGGGAAAAAAAAAGCAAACTTTTCTGATCAGATAATTGCCAGTCTTGCAGCTCGACTGAGGATGACGGTACAAGGCGTGTGACGGCAGAGGAGAGACAGAAGCTGAGAAAATGATTTCTCCGGCGTCTATATTTATTCTAACTTGGCTACAAGATCGTGACCTTAATGTTGCTGTTTCAGTACCCAACTCATTACAGATCTTATTACAAAATGGCCACTATGCCGAGCAGCAATAAAGATAATCATCCTGGTTTCCAATTTTCGTTCTCAAGGTTTTCTAGAAAAAAAAATCCACTTACTCTCTTTCTCTTAGTGAACACAGCAACAGCAAGACAGTTTGTCACACCCTAGCAGACACAGACAACAGCACAGATGCAGTCTGTCACAGTCTAGACACATTCAATAGCACGGATACAGTCACATTCCTCAAATTTATCTCCGGCGTTAAATATGTGACCATCGACTGAGTTGTCACATTCTCCTTGTTAGTACAAACCATCACATTTACTACCTCAACAAGTTTATTTATGTTCACTCGGTCAATTTATTCACCGTATTTATCAGGATACTTTGACACATTATCTACTTGTCAGGATGCTTTGACACATTATCTAGTTATCAGGATACTTTGACATATTATCTAGTTATCAGGATATTTTGACACATTATCTACTTGTCAGGATGCTTTGACACATTATCTAGTTATCAGGATAATTTGACACATTGTCTAGTTATACTTTGATACATTATCTATTTATCATGATACTTTGACACATTGTTTAGTTATCAGGATACTCTGACACATTATCTAGTTATCAGGATAGTTTGATACATTATCTCCGACATGTTATTATCGGTTTCATCTATCATGGCAGTCATATATCATGACTTATTTCAGTTCTATTTATATTGAACAATATGATCTTACAATCACCACATCATCATCATCATCATCATTGTCACCTTCCTTCATCAAACTGTATGAATGATATTCACATATCCCAGATCATAGCCCTAAATCCACTCATTATCCCACTTCTCACACCCTGGCCAGAATATTTTAAAACTTAATCTGTCTGTTACTGTCATCTTGTCCCTAGAAAGCCATCCATGGTCCAGAAATCGATGGAAAAGATCCGGCTTCTTTTTTTGTTTATTAAACATAAAAGCCAGGATTGATTTTTTGCCTCTCTGTGTTGAGATAAAGTGAATGTACCAGTAGCTTGCAGAATGTTGAAAAATCTGGTTAATAGAAAGAAGTTTCCAGTTTCTAGCACGGTTTTTTTTCTACGAATTTTCTTAAATCATTCCACGTCTTAGCATGTAACCACAGACCGAATCTTAGAAGCCTTTCATTTCCAGCTTGTAGGGAAAAAAAAGCAAACTTTTCTGATCAGATAATTGCCAGTCTTGCAGCTCGACTGAGGATGACGGTACAAGGCGTGTGACGGCAGAGGAGAGACAGAAGCTGAGAAAATGATTTCTCCGGCGTCTATATTTATTCTAACTTGGCTACAAGATCGTGACCTTAATGTTGCTGTTTCAGTACCCAACTCATTACAGATCTTATTACAAAATGGCCACTATGCCGAGCAGCAATGAAAGATAATCATCCTGGTTTCCAATTTTCGTTCTCAAGGTTTTCTAGAAAAAAAAATCCACTTACTCTCTTTCTCTTAGTGAACACAGCAACAGCAAGACAGTTTGTCACACCCTAGCAGACACAGACAACAGCACAGATGCAGTCTGTCACAGTCTAGACACATTCAATAGCACGGATACAGTCACATTCCTCAAATTTATCTCCGGCGTTAAATATGTGACCATCGACTGAGTTGTCACATTCTCCTTGTTAGTACAAACCATCACATTTACTACCTCAACAAGTTTATTTATGTTCACTCGGTCAATTTATTCACCGTATTTATCAGGATACTTTGACACATTATCTACTTGTCAGGATGCTTTGACACATTATCTACTTGTCAGGATGCTTTGACACATTATCTAGTTATCAGGATACTTTGACATATTATCTAGTTATCAGGATATTTTGACACATTATCTACTTGTCAGGATGCTTTGACACATTATCTAGTTATCAGGATAATTTGACACATTGTCTAGTTATACTTTGATACATTATCTATTTATCATGATACTTTGACACATTGTTTAGTTATCAGGATACTCTGACACATTATCTAGTTATCAGGATAGTTTGATACATTATCTCCGACATGTTATTATCGGTTTCATCTATCATGGCAGTCATATATCATGACTTATTTCAGTTCTATTTATATTGAACAATATGATCTTACAATCACCACATCATCATCATCATCATTGTCACCTTCCTTCATCAAACTGTATGAATGATATTCACATATCCCAGATCATAGCCCTAAATCCACTCATTATCCCACTTCTCACACCCTGGCCAGAATATTTTAAAACTTAATCTGTCTGTTACTGTCATCTTGTCCCTAGAAAGCCATCCATGGTCCAGAAATCGATGGAAAAGATCCGGCTTCTTTTTTTGTTTATTAAACATAAAAGCCAGGTTTCATTTCTTGGCGTGTCAAGCCAGCCATCCTTCTGTCAGCAGCCAGTAATGAATGTTTAGAGAGCACAAATTAGAAAGATATTTTTTGCTTGTTGCTTCTTTATTTTCAAATCTCAAGGGTCGAACACATCCAGTACATTGAGGGAATACTTCTCCTGCATTGAGCGTTTTGGAGAGGCTGGGTTTAGGCCATCCTCTCTTCAGATCTTCTCTGTTTGCTCTGGCTCAGAGAAGTGGATGGTTGTGGACTAATATGGAGCGACAAGCGAGGGTGAGACGGATGGAGAGCTGGCAGAAGAACTGAAAGCATGACAAACTGTGAGGTGGATCGATGTACGCACAGGAGAGCGGACAGACAGAACTGCTAACTGTCCGATGATTTTCTTGATTGTTTAGTAAATACTCCATGAAAAAGATGGACAAGTGGAAGAGCTGGACAATGATCGGCAAGAGAAGAACAAAATTGTGGTTTATTTTACATCATTTTGTCTTGACGATTTGTACCTTCTGTCACAGTAAGAAATGACGCATGATGTAGCCTAATTCCGCTTGTCTTTTGCAATAAGGAATGACGCATGATGTAACCTCATTGCGTATCTTTCAAAGCATGTTTATGCTGACTCATTCTCATCAACAGAAAAGTGTTTCTTCGTGTTTGCGTTCTGCTTCTAAACTTGGACATAATAAATGTCTGCAATCAAAGGAACCGTCTTCTTTTTCTGCTTTCTCAGAGTTTTTTTTTCTATGAATGTACTTTCCTACGAGCAAGGAGAAATTTGCTGACGCAATATCCGGTTTATTTGATTTTAATATTTCCATAAGAATTTGTGACATTTCAAGAGTCTGTTGGGCCCGCCATGATTTTTTTTTCAAGAAAATATAACTGAAAATGTGTGCTTCCACTGAGTTCTTGAGGCCACCTAGCCCGTCACAGAAAGATGGTGCAGACAAGGCGGTAGAGGTATGACCAACCTGAAGAAGAGGGACAAGATTAGTTCAGGCACAACAAAATTAAAGAAGGAATAGATAAATAGATGAGCAAAGAGAATCGATGACGGTAGCCAGGAAATAGGCGAGATATAGTCGCCTGTAGTAACGATTAAAAATGTCAGAAACTGAAAACTTCAACAACTTTATCACTCAACAAACAATTTATCCGTATTTTTGTGGTTCAAGCAGTTAAGTTTTCCGTATCTATGTATCCATCCTCTGCCCCAACAACCAACGACCTGCTGTAGGTAGTTTTAGAACGTTCTGACACTCAGTTCCGCTGGGGAGCAGATTCCAGAGTTATGTCCCCATCAGATCTCCCACTGGTTATCGCTATAAAAATATTTTTGCTTTAAATTTTAAATTCTAACCCATGTTATTGTTTCATCATGTCTTTATCAAAGTTATTGCCAGCGTCTGAGTTAACTTATTGCCAAAGTTATTGTCAGAGTCTAAACTTATTACCAAAGTTATTGTCAGCGTCTAAACTTATTACCAAAGTTATTGTCAACGTCTAAGTTACCTTATTACCAAAGCTATTGTCAAGGTTTTATAGTTATATAACAGATTTTATTTTTTTAATGTTATCTATTTTGTGATACATGATGTTACGTCACTGTCTTTCAGTGTACTGTTAGCAATGGCACCGTTAACAGTTGTATTGTGTTATCAATGGTACCATTATCAGTTGTATGATGTTATCATCTATGTCATTGTCTTTTTTTTCTAAATTATCACGATTATTATAAAATAATACTCGTATTACTCTGTATTATGATGTCGATTTGACACAGATATTGACGATGGCTGATTTTGTGATTGTGTTTATTGGTTTGACTGACTGCATTACTGTGATGTGACTGATTGTATGGTTGCTGGTATGATTGATTGTGTGGTTGCTTGTATGAATAATTGTGTGGTTGCTTGTATGAATGATTGTTTGGTTGCTGGTATGACTGATTGTGTGGTTACTGATATGACTGATTGTGTAGTTACTGGTACGACTGATTGTGTGGTTACTGGTACGACTGACTGTGTGGTTGCTGGTATGACTGATTGTGTGGTTAATGGTACGACTGATTGTTTAGTTGCTGGTGTGACTGATTGTGTGGTTGCTAATATGACTGATTGTGTGGTTGGTGGTATGACTGATTGTGTGGTTGCTGGTATGACTGATTGTGTGGTTACTGGTACGAATGATTGTGTGGTTGCTTGTATGAATGATTGTTTGGTTGCTGGTATGACTGATTGTGTGGTTACTGATATGACTGATTGTGTGGTTACTGGTACGATTGATTGTGTGGTTACTGGTACGACTGATTGTGTGGTTGCTGGTATGACTGATTGTGTGGTTAATGGTACGACTGATTGTTTAGTTGCTGGTGTGACTGATTGTGTGGTTGCTAATATGACTGATTGTGTGGTTGGTGGTATGACTGATTGTGTGGTTGCTGGACAATGATCGGCAAGAGAAGAACAAAATTGTGGTTTATTTTACATCATTTTGTCTTGACGATTTGTACCTTCTGTCACAGTAAGAAATGACGCATGATGTAGCCTAATTCCGCTTGTCTTTTGCAATAAGGAATGACGCATGATGTAACCTCATTGCGTATCTTTCAAAGCATGTTTATGCTGACTCATTCTCATCAACAGAAAAGTGTTTCTTCGTGTTTGCGTTCTGCTTCTAAACTTGGACATAATAAATGTCTGCAATCAAAGGAACCGTCTTCTTTTTCTGCTTTCTCAGAGTTTTTTTTTCTATGAATGTACTTTCCTACGAGCAAGGAGAAATTTGCTGACGCAATATCCGGTTTATTTGATTTTAATATTTCCATAAGAATTTGTGACATTTCAAGAGTCTGTTGGGCCCGCCATGATTTTTTTTTCAAGAAAATATAACTGAAAATGTGTGCTTCCACTGAGTTCTTGAGGCCACCTAGCCCGTCACAGAAAGATGGTGCAGACAAGGCGGTAGAGGTATGACCAACCTGAAGAAGAGGGACAAGATTAGTTCAGGCACAACAAAATTAAAGAAGGAATAGATAAATAGATGAGCAAAGAGAATCGATGACGGTAGCCAGGAAATAGGCGAGATATAGTCGCCTGTAGTAACGATTAAAAATGTCAGAAACTGAAAACTTCAACAACTTTATCACTCAACAAACAATTTATCCGTATTTTTGTGGTTCAAGCAGTTAAGTTTTCCGTATCTATGTATCCATCCTCTGCCCCAACAACCAACGACCTGCTGTAGGTAGTTTTAGAACGTTCTGACACTCAGTTCCGCTGGGGAGCAGATTCCAGAGTTATGTCCCCATCAGATCTCCCACTGGTTATCGCTATAAAAATATTTTTGCTTTAAATTTTAAATTCTAACCCATGTTATTGTTTCATCATGTCTTTATCAAAGTTATTGCCAGCGTCTGAGTTAACTTATTGCCAAAGTTATTGTCAGAGTCTAAACTTATTACCAAAGTTATTGTCAGCGTCTAAACTTATTACCAAAGTTATTGTCAACGTCTAAGTTACCTTATTGCCAAAGTTATTGTCAGAGTCTAAACTTATTACCAAAGTTATTGTCAAGGTTTTATAGTTATATAACAGATTTTATTTTTTTTATGTTATCTATTTTGTGATACATGATGTTACGTCACTGTCTTTCAGTGTACTGTTAGCAATGGCATCGTTATCAGTTGTATCGTGTTATCAATGGTACCATTATCAGTTGTATGATGTTATCATCTATGTCATTGTCTTTTTTTTTCTAAATTATCACGATTATTATAAAATAATACTCATATTACTCTGTATTATGATGTCGATTTGACACAGATATTGACGATGGCTGATTTTGTGATTATGTTTATTGGTTTGACTGACTGCATTACTGTGATGTGACTGATTGTATGGTTGCTGGTATGATTGATTGTGTGGTTGCTTGTATGAATGATTGTGTGGTTGCTTGTATGAATGATTGTTTGGTTGCTGGTATGACTGATTGTGTGGTTACTGATATGACTGATTGTGTGGTTACTGGTACGATTGATTGTGTGGTTACTGGTACGACTGATTGTGTGGTTGCTGGTATGACTGATTGTGTGGTTAATGGTACGACTGATTGTTTAGTTGCTGGTGTGACTGATTGTGTGGTTGCTAATATGACTGATTGTGTGGTTGGTGGTATGACTGATTGTGTGGTTGCTGGTATGACTGATTGTGTGGTTACTGGTACGACTGATTGTGTGGTTGCTGGTATGATTGTTTAGTTATTGGTATGACTGATTGTGTGGTTGCTGATATGACTGATTAAATGACTGTGGTATGTCGTATGTTAGTATTGGTGTTGTGTAAGTGTGAAAGTTGTTAGCTCAGCCATATTGTGCATTCAGTTTGGTCTGTGTGTCCTTGTTCACAAGGCTTGACGTGAGTGAGTGTTGGTGTAATCTTATTGTGCGAGTGTTGGTGTGGTCTGTGTGTACTGGTGAGTGTTGGTGTGGTCTGTGTGTCCTTGTTCACATGGCTTGACGTGAGTGAGTGTTGGTATAATCTTATTGTGCGAGTGTTGGTTTGGTCTGTGTGTACTTGTAAGTGTTGATGTGGTCTGTGTGCAATTGTAAGTGTTGGTGTGGTCTGTGTGTAATTGTAAGTGTTGATGTGGTCTGTGTGTATTTGTAAGTGTTGGTGTGGTCTGTGTGTACTGGTAAGTGTTGGTGTGGTCTGTGTGTACTTGTAAGTGTTGGCGTCGTCTGTGTGTACTGGTAAGTGTTGGTGTGGTCTGTGTGTACTGGTAAGTGTTGGTGTGGTCTGTGTGTACTGGTAAGTGTTGGCGTCGTCTGTGTGTACTTGTAAGTGTTGGCGTCGTCTGTGTGTACTTGTAAGTGTTGGCGTCGTCTGTATGTACTGTTGAGTAATGTCATAATCTTATTATGCGAGTGCTGACGTGGTCTGCATGTACAGGTGGAGCGCTGGTGTAGTCTGCATGTACAGGTGGAGTGCTGGTGTAGTCTGCATGTACAGGTGGAGTGCTGGTGTAGTCTGCATGTACAGGTGGAGTGCTGGTGTAGTCTGCATGTACAGATGGAGTGCTGGTGTAGTCTGTATGTACAGATGGAGTGCTGGTGTAGTCTGTATGTACTACTGAGGTATTTGTGCGGTCTCTGTGTACTGCTGAGTGTAGACATAATCTTGTTGTGTGAGTATTGGTATGTTCTCTATGTACTTTTGAGTGTTGTCTGTGTGTACTGTTGGAGTGTTGTACATGTAATGTGGAACCAGAATATAATAAAGCATTTCACTAGTTTCTACAGTTTTAGGGACCGCGTCTATGAGATCAAACATAGACAGAGCTCAAACATAGACAGAGGACATGTCATATTTGACCTGGCCTGGCACTAATCAATATTTCTACAAGCACTCACAGTTAATTGCGCCCGCAGTTGTCCTCCCTTGTCGCTGGTACATTTCTAGAACTGGGGACCATGTCTCCTCTCTTATTCGTCCTTTAATTAATTCTTTCTTGTTTTTGTCAGATCCAGACCTTCTTGTGTTCTCTGAATGAGGTAAGGTTTCCTTACACAATGTTCTTTGGCTCTAGGCTCGGCTTGTTTAGTCGTCGATTGTTCTATATTAGAGTATGGGCAACACCCGCCATCTCTTACCTAAGATCTATGTATGTAGTAATTGTTCTGTATTAGAGCACGGACAACAACAGCCATCTTCTTCCTAAGATCTAGCTCTTGGTTAGTTCCGCCTGAGGCTGTTCAGTCACAGAACCTGATAACCACATTTCTCAACCACTACAGCAACTTTACTGAACTTATACACAGAAGACATCAAAGTCGCAGTTCATGATGTCCTCAGCCGGCCCATACAAATGTCCAGGTTTGGATAGGTGTTAGTTCACTAATTGTCCGGTCACACGACAGGAAATGTCCAAACTGGGATAGTTGTGAGCTTAATAATTGTCCGATCATACCATAATTTACTATGGTGTGATTGGACACTTAGTAAACTCCAGGTTATGATAGCTGTGAGTTCACCAATTGTCCGATCACACGACAGTAAATGTCCAGGTTATGGTAGCTGTGAGTTCACTAATTGTCCGGTCACATGACAGTAAATGTCCAGGTTAGGGTAGCTGTGAGTTCACCAATTGTCCGATCACACGACAGTAAATGTCCAGGTTATGATAGCTGTGAGTTCACTAATTGTCCGGTCACATGACAGTCACCAGCTACTGCCGGAGATCTCTAGATGAGCACAGAATACATGCACGTCACTTGCTCGCCACCTGTAATGTCCTCTCTTGCCTGGGTTACCGCCACCTGTAATGTCCTCTCTTGCCTGGGTTACCGCCACCTGTAATGTCCTCTCTTGCCTGGGTTACCGCCACCTCTAATGTCCTCTCTTGCCTGGGTTACCGCCAATGTCCTCTCTTGCCTGGGTTACCGTCACCTCTAATGTCCTCTCTTGCCTGGGTTACTGGCTTAACTAAGTCCCTGTAACAAGCACTTCTTGCCAGGTATTCACATCGCAGGGACATTGTTTGACTGACAGCTTGGCGGCTGTCATTCTCCTGCTTGCTTCCCTGCTGTCTCTCTTAACATGGAAATGTTTGTTACTTCTCTCGAGTCTCTACAAACCCTCCCTACCACGTAAGATCGCTATGTTGACTGGCCGCCCAGTCCAGCTCCACCACCCAGTGCTCCAGTACACTCCACCCGACCACTTCTTAGCGTCTGCAGGCATGCCCACTTTCCGTATTCTTGTATGGATTAAAGAGAGAAAACTGACATATTTTGGACACATTAAACGTCATGATAATTTAGAGAAGACCGCCTTGGAAGGATACATAATAGGAAAAAGAAAAAGAGGAAGACCAAGACGAAGATGGCTGCAAGACATCGTTGACGATCTGGAAATGGATGCAACAGCAGCAGGCCATCTTGCTCACAACCGAGAGGCCTACAGGAGTGCTGTTTGGGAGGCAAAGTTCCGCAAGGGACATGCAAATGAATGAATGAATGAATGTATGTTTTTGAGTACATTTTTAATCCCGAGACTCGCCATTATACTCACACATAAACATGTTTTCTGTCCGTGAAGAGCTGTATCAGCCCTGTAAACTTGTAATTGTTTATTAATTGCTAAAAGGGTTACTTCGATAACAACAGTTTTTGTGTACTTAATTAATTCTGTTTATTAATGACTTGTGTGTGTGTTTCGTATTAGTACGTCTATAAATGTAGCTGGTAGGAGAGTGAAGACATTGCCACATTATGTATGTGTCGCTGACGTGGTCTGCATGTACAGGTGGAGCGCTGGTGTAGTCTGCATGTACAGGTGGAGTGCTGGTGTAGTCTGCATGTACAGGTGGAGTGCTGGTGTAGTCTGCATGTACAGGTGGAGTGCTGGTGTAGTCTGCATGTACAGATGGAGTGCTGGTGTAGTCTGTATGTACAGATGGAGTGCTGGTGTAGTCTGTATGTACTACTGAGGTATTTGTGCGGTCTCTGTGTACTGCTGAGTGTAGACATAATCTTGTTGTGTGAGTATTGGTATGTTCTCTATGTACTTTTGAGTGTTGTCTGTGTGTACTGTTGGAGTGTTGTACATGTAATGTGGAACCAGAATATAATAAAGCATTTCACTAGTTTCTACAGTTTTAGGGACCGCGTCTATGAGATCAAACATAGACAGAGCTCAAACATAGACAGAGGACATGTCATATTTGACCTGGCCTGGCACTAATCAATATTTCTACAAGCACTCACAGTTAATTGCGCCCGCAGTTGTCCTCCCTTGTCGCTGGTACATTTCTAGAACTGGGGACCATGTCTCCTCTCTTTATTCGTCCTTTAATTAATTCTTTCTTGTTTTTGTCAGATCCAGACCTTCTTGTGTTCTCTGAATGAGGTAAGGTTTCCTTACACAATGTTCTTTGGCTCTAGGCTCGGCTTGTTTAGTCGTCGATTGTTCTATATTAGAGTATGGGCAACACCCGCCATCTCTTACCTAAGATCTATGTATGTAGTAATTGTTCTGTATTAGAGCACGGACAACAACAGCCATCTTCTTCCTAAGATCTAGCTCTTGGTTAGTTCCGCCTGAGGCTGTTCAGTCACAGAACCTGATAACCACATTTCTCAACCACTACAGCAACTGTATTGAACTTATATACAGAAGACATCAAAGTTGCAGTTCATGATGTCCTCAGCCGGCCCATACAAATGTCCAGGTTTGGATAGGTGTTAGTTCACTAATTGTCCGGTCACACGACAGGAAATGTCCAAACTGGGATAGTTGTGAGCTTAATAATTGTCCGATCATACCATAATTTACTATGGTGTGATTGGACACTTAGTAAACTCCAGGTTATGATAGCTGTGAGTTCACCAATTGTCCGGTCACATGACAGTCACCGGCTACTGCAGGAGATCTCTAGATGAGCACAGAATACATGCACGTCACTTGCTCGCCACCTGTAATGTCCTCTCTTGCCTGGGTTACCGCCACCTCTAATGTCCTCTCTTGCCTGGGTTACCGCCACCTGTAATGTCCTTTCTTGCCTGAGTTACCGTCACCTCTAATGTCCTCTCTTGCCTGGGTTACTGGCTTAACTAAGTCCCTGTAACAAGCACTTCTTGCCAGGTATTCACATCGCAGGGACATTGTTTGACTGACAGCTTGGCGGCTGTCATTCTCCTGCTTGCTTCCCTGCTGTCTCTCTTAACATGGAAATGTTTGTTACTTCTCTCGAGTCTCTACCAACCCTCCCTACCACGTAAGATCGCTATGTTGACTGGCCGCCCAGTCCAGCTCCACCACCAGTGCTCCAGTACACTCCACCCGACCACTTCTTAGCGTCTGCAGGCATGCCCACTTTCCGTATTCTTGTATGGATTAAAGAGAGAAAACTGACATATTTTGGACACATTAAACGTCATGATAATTTAGAGAAGACCGCCTTGGAAGGATACATAATAGGAAAAAGAAAAAGAGGAAGACCAAGACGAAGATGGCTGCAAGACATCGTTGACGATCTGGAAATGGATGCAACAGCAGCAGGCCATCTTGCTCACAACCGAGAGGCCTACAGGAGTGCTGTTTGGGAGGCAAAGTTCCGCAAGGGACATGCAAATGAATGAATGAATGAATGTATGTTTTTGAGTACATTTTTAATCCCGAGACTCGCCATTATACTCACACATAAACATGTTTTCTGTCCGTGAAGAGCTGTATCAGCCCTGTAAACTTGTAATTGTTTATTAATTGCTAAAAGGGTTACTTCGATAACAACAGTTTTTGTGTACTTAATTAATTCTGTTTATTAATGACTTGTGTGTGTGTTTCGTATTAGTACGTCTATAAATGTAGCTGGTAGGAGAGTGAAGACATTGCCACATTATGTATGTGTCGCTCACGTGCCTCAAGCAGGGAGTGAGTACAGGATAAAGATGCTATATTAACCAATCTAGATCACTGGTGAGAAGCAATGGACAGACTGTTTAGTTTCTAAAAAAGTAGTTGTAAGATGGGAGATAAATGACTGAATTTTTTTCCCCCAAAACTGTGTACAGAACCTTCCAGAAGTAGCAGGTAAAAACTGTTTGAGAATAAAATTAGAGCTATAAGCAGAAAACAAAATACTATTTTCCTGTCACCAAAAATCCAGGAAGATCATTTTAACTGTTGAGCTGCGGAGTGAGTGACATCTATCTTCTCTGTCTCTAAATATACTGCTGCAGACCTTCGTGAATTCTCGCTTTGTGGCTAATCCGTTGTTAGCCAGACATGATCTGTGCTGTATCTAACTCCAGTTCTACGAAATCAATTGGCAAACCATAGTTGGCAGGAAATAATGTACTTTCTTGCATACAAGAACAAAGACAGGACGTTATGTTTCTCGTGCAAGGATGTGCTTGAGTAGCCCTTCTCTTGAATCTACCAGCGTGTAATCTAGTCAAGCCCAGGTTTAATATGCAAAGTGCATCATAGATTGTAAATAAATACCAGGCTTAAAGCAGATTTGAGGGAAGAATACACTGACAGGAAGAGAGCAGAAAACAGACAAGTTTCCAGGCATAAAGCGATTTATGGAAGAAAATCAATACAGCTGATAAAGGGTCTGAAATCGCCTTAGACAGAATATATGCAGGATTAAATTTCTATTTTGGAAACATTTTTTTTTTCTTTAGTAGTATCTACGAAGAATATATCTGAAGCTTTCATACTTTTAGAGCTAAACTTTGATCAGGTTTATCTGAGATATTTCATCGACCGTGCTATCAAAAATAGCATGTAGCGATCAGAAAATACTGCTGTGTTGTTTTAGTCTTAGCAAAATGGGACATATTTATGGTTCGAGGTGGTGGATCGTGCCAAGAGTCTTGGTGTACCCCAGAAAGTTTGTAAACACTCTTGTCTCACTCCCTGCCTGATCTCAGGCTTTCTTGCTTCAGTGAGTAGTCAGCTGCTCAGAGCTGCTACACTCATAGACACAGAACATCATCCACAGCATCAACTACATCATCAAATATAACATCTACTACATTATCAACCACAACGTCAAACACGTCATCAAGTATAACATCTACTACACCATCAACTACATCGTCAACTATAACATCAACTACATCATGAACTGCAAGATAAAATACACCAACAAATTAACATCTACTACATCATGAACTACAAGATAAAATACACCAACAAATTAACATCTACTACATCATGAGCTACAAGATAAAATACACCAACAAATGTAACATCTACTACATTATCAGCCACAACGTCATCTACGTCATCAATTACAACATGAACTACATCATCAACTATAATATCAACTACAGCACCAAACATATCATTAAATATAACATTCACTACATCATCAACAACATAATCAAATATATATATATGTACATCACAGACCCCCGTCACAGGTAAATTGTTTGATTGACACCAAACAAGATATATATATATATATAATATATATACATCTCCTACATCATCAACTACAACATCAGCTACAGTTTCAAATAGAACATTACCTACATCATGAGTAACAAAATCAACTACAACATCAAATACATCATCAGTCACAACATGGACTACAACATCAAGTTGCGTTATTGACTACAACATCAACTACGTCATCAACCACAATATAATTACAACATCAACTACAATATCAAATGCAAATGTAACATCTACTACATCATCAACTACAACATCAGCTACAGTTTCAAATTCGGCATCATCTACTTCATCAACGACATCAACTACAGCATGAACTACATCATCAGCAACAACATGGACTACAACATCAAGCTAAACTATAACATCAAACTATGTCATCAACTATAACATTAACTATAACACCAACTACAGTATGAAGGAGACAATGAAAACAACACAAAGTAAACAATCTAAAATTGTAAACTTATTTCAAACATTCTTCCTTCTTCTCTTCTTTCTATGCTTCTCTTCCTCTCTTTTCTTACACAAGTCCTCCTTTTTTCCTACACCAACCCTCCTCTTCTCTTATACCAACCCTCCTTTTTTCTTACACCATCCCTCCTCTTCTCTTATACAAACCCTCCTTTTTTCTTACACCATCCCTCCTCTTCTCTTATACAAACCCTCCTTTTTTCTTACACCATCCCTCCTCTTCTCTTATACAAACCCTCCTTTTTTCCTACACCAACCTCCTCTTCTCTTAT
>CM019694.1:7989759-8022097 GCA_009760885.1 Achatina immaculata
TATATGTAAATGTTACTTCTGTAAGTTAATTATATATATATATATATATATATATATAATATATATATATATATATATTACGTGTGTATGTTAATTATTTTATATATTTTTTCATTCATTCATTTGCGTGTCCCTTGCGGAACTTTGCCTCCCTAATAGCACTCCTGTAGGCCTCTCGGTTGTGAGCAAGATGCCCTGCTGCCGATGCATCCATTTGTAGATCATCTACGATGTCTTGAAGCTATCTTCGCTTTGCTCTTGCTCTCTTTCTTTTTCCCTTTATGTACCCTTCCAAGACGATCTTCTCTAGATTATCGTGACGTTTGATGTATCTAAAATATTTAAGTTTTCTTTGTTTAATCCTCTTTACTACTGTTTGGGAGGCAAAGTTCCGCAAGGGACATGCAAATGAATGAATGAATGTATGTTTTTGAGTACATTTTTAATCCCGAGACTTGCCATTATACTCACACATAAACATGTTTTCTGTCCGTGAAGAGCTGTATCAGCCCTGTAAACTTTTAACTGTTTATTAATTGCTAAAAGGGTTACTTCGATAACAACAGTTTTTGTGTACTTAATTAATTCTGTTTATTAATGACTTGTGTATGTGTTTCGTATTAGTACGTCTATAAATGTAGCTGGTAGGAGAGTGAAGATATTGCCACATTATGTATGTGTCGCTCACGTGCCTCAAGCAGGGAGTGAGTACAGGATAAAGATGCTATATTAACCAATCTAGATCACTGGTGAGAAGCAATGGACAGACTGTTTAGTTTCTAAAAAAGTAGTTGTAAGATGGGAGATAAATGACTGAATTTTTTTCCCCCAAAACTGTGTACAGAACCTTCCAGAAGTAGCAGGTAAAAACTGTTTGAGAATAAAATTAGAGCTATAAGCAGCAAACAAAATACTATTTTCCTGTCACCAAAAATCCAGGAAGATCATTTTAACTGTTGAGCTGCGGAGTGAGTGACATCTATCTTCTCTGTCTCTAAATATACTGCTGCAGACCTTCGTGAATTCTCGCTTTGTGGCTAATCCGTTGTTAGCCAGACATGATCTGTGCTGTATCTAACTCCAGTTCTACGAAATCAATTGGCAAACCATAGTTGGCAGGAAATAATGTACTTTCTTGCATACAAGAACAAAGACAGGACGTTATGTTTATCTTCTCGTGCAAGGATGTGCTTGAGTAGCCCTTCTCTTGAATCTACCAGCGTGTAATCTAGTCAAGCCCAGGTTTAATATGCAAAGTGCATCATAGATTGTAAATAAATACCAGGCTTAAAGCAGATTTGAGGGAAGAATACACTGACAGGAAGAGAGCAGAAAACAGACAAGTTTCCAGGCATAAAGCGATTTATGGAAGAAAATCAATACAGCTGATAAAGGGTCTGAAATCGCCTTAGACAGAATATATGCAGGATTAAATTTCTATTTTGGAAACATTTTTTTTTCTTTAGTAGCATCTACGAAGAATATATCTGAAGCTTTCATACTTTTAGAACTAAACTTTGATCAGGTTTATCTGAGATATTTCATCGACCGTGCTATCAAAAATAACATGTAGCGATCAGAAAATACTGCTGTGTTGTTTTAGTCTTAGCAAAATGGGACAGATTTGTGGTTCGTGGTGGTGGATCGTGCCAAGAGTCTTGGTGTACCCCAGAAAGTTTGTAAACGCTCTTGGCTCACTCCCTGCCTGATCTCAGGCTTTCTTGCTTCAGTGAGTAGTCAGCTGCTCAGAGCTGCTACACTCATAGACACAGAACATCATCCACATCATCAACCACATAATCAAATATATATATATTCATCACAGACCCCCGTCACAGGTAAATGTTTGATTGACACCAACAAGATATATATATATATATATATATATATCTATATATTATATATTATCTCTCCTACATCATCAACTACAACATCAGCTACAGTTTCAAAACAGAACATTACCTACATCATGAGTAACAAAATCAACTACAACATCAAATACATCATCAGTCACAACATGGACTACAACATCAAGTTGCGTTATTGACTACAACATCAACTACATCATCAACCACAATATAATTACAACATCAACTACAATATCAAATGCAAATGTAACATCTACTACATCATCAACTACAACATCAGCTACAGTTTCAAATTCGGCATCATCTACTTCATCAACGACATCAACTACAGCATGAACTACATCATCAGCAACAACATGGACTACAACATCAAGGTAAACTATAACATCAAACTATGTCATCAACTATAACATTAACTATAACACCAACTACAGTATGAACGAGACAATGAAAACAACACAAAGTAAACAATCTAAAATTGTAAACTTATTTCAAACATTCTTCCTTCTTCTCTTCTTTCTATGCTTCTCTTCCTCTCTTTTCTTACACAAGTCCTCCTTTTTTCCTACACCAACCCTCCTCTTCTCTTATACCAACCCTCCTTTTTTCTTACACCATCCCTCCTCTTCTCTTATACCAACCCTCCTTTTTTCTTACACCATCCCTCCTCTTCTCTTATACCAACCCTCCTCTTCTCTTATACCAACCCTCTTCTTCTCATACACCAACCCTCCTCTTCTCTTATACCAACCCACTCTTCTCTTACACCAACCCTCCTCTTCTCTTATACCAACCCTCCTTTTTTCTTACACCATCCCTCCTCTTCTCTTATACCAACCCTCCTTTTTTCTTACACCATCCCTCCTCTTCTCTTATACCAACCCTCCTTTTTTCTTACACCATCCCTCCTCTTCTCTTATACCAATCCTCCTTTTTTCCTACACCAACCATCCTCTTCTCTTATACCAACCCTCCTCTTCTCTTATACCAACCCTCCTTTTTTCTTACACCATCCCTCCTCTTCTCTTATACCAACCCTCCTTTTTTCTTACACCATCCCTCCTCTTCTCTTATACCAACCCTCCTCTTCTCTTATACCAACCCTCTTCTTCTCCTACACCAACCCTCCTTTTCTCTTATACCAACCCACTCTTCTCTTACACCAACCTCCTCTTCTCTTATACCAACCCTCCTTTTTTCTTACACCATCCCTCCTCTTCTCTTATACCAACCCTCCTTTTTTCTTACACCATCCCTCCTCTTCTCTTATACAAACCCTCCTTTTTTCTTACACCATCCCTCCTCTTCTCTTATACCAACCCTCCTCTTCTCTTATACCAACCCCCTCTTCTCTTACACCAACCCTCCTCTTCTCTTATACCAATCCTCCTTTTCTCTTACACCAAACCTCCTCTTCTCTTATAGCAACCCTCCTTTTCTCTTACACCAAACCTCCTCTTCTCTTATACCAACCCTCCTTTTCTCTTACACCAACCCTCCTCTTCTCTTATACCAACCCTCCTTTTCTCTTACACCAACCGTCCTCTTCTCTTATACCAACCCTCCTTTTCTCTTACACCAACCCTCCTCTTCTCTTATACCAACCCTCCTTTTCTCTTACACCAACCGTCCTCTTCTCTTATACCAACCCTCCTTTTCTCTTACACCAACCCTCCTCTTCTCTTACACCAACCCTCCCTTTCTCTTATGCCAATCCTCCTTTTTTCTTACACCAATCCTCCTTTTCTCTTATACCAATCCTCCTTTTCTCTTATACAAACACTCCTCTTCTCTTATACCAACCCTCCTCTTCTCTTATACCATTCCTCCTCTTCTCTTATACCAATCCTCCTTTTCTCTTATATATCAACCCTCCTCTTCTCTTATACCAACCATCCTCTTCTGTTATACCAGTCCTCCTCATTTCTGTTCATACACCCTTCCTCTTCTCCTCTTTTCGAGCAAATATATATATATATCTCCTACTCCCCTCATTTTGTACATTTCTCCTCCTCCCTTCTTTTCGTACACTTCTTTTCCTCTCCTCTTGCCGTATATACTTCTTCTCCTGCCCTCTTTTTGTACACCTCTCTTTCTCCTCTCTTTGTACACCTATTCTTCTACCCTCTTTTTTGGTACACCTCTCTTTCTCCTCTTTTTTGTATACCTCTTCTTCTTTCTCTTTTGCTACACTTCATATTCTTATCTTTGCTTACACTACACATTCTTTCCATAAATCTTTATTCTTTCTCTCATTTACCTGTTAAACTTATTTTTCTCTTCTAAACCTCTATTATTAATATTCTTCCAACCCTACACCCAAATGCCGTCACATTCATTCTAAATTCATTCATTCATGCTCATTGTAAGCTCATCCATTTCTCCGTGCCGTCTCTCCATCTGTCCCTCTCCATCCATCACGGTAACTGGCCAGTAATTGCTGCTGACAGACCCAGTTCTCCGATAAACTAACATTGATTCTCACAAGTTTCTATAGTCAGTAATTAAACACAGGCTCTGAGTGCTACTTGCTACATCTCTCCGTGCTCCCTGCGCCGAGCATGGACTGCAGTGAAATTATTCAGCGCAGTTTAAGGCCACTTCTCTGTGTAAGCGCGAGCTTTAGTTTCACTTACATCCTGGTGTAAGTGTGTTCACTTACATGTCCTCTTTGTTCCTGGACTTACAGGTCAGAGCAAGATTCTGTCAATCACTGTACCCTCGCTATGTCTTCAACTGCCACAACAATCCTGCCATTAGGTCTCTCTCTCTCTCTCTCTCTCTCTCTTTCACACACACACTCTCTCTCTTTTTCACACACTTTCTTTCTTTCTTTCACACACATGCTCTCTCTCTCTCTCTCTCTTCCTTTCACACTCTCTCTCTTTTCACACACTCTTTCTTTCTTTCACACACACACTCTCTCTCTTTCTGTCTCTCACACACACACACTCCTTCTTTCTTTCACACACTCTCTCTCTTTTTTCATACACACACACACTCTCTATCTCTCTCTTGTTCTTTCACACACACACACACACACATACATACACACACACACACTTCCTTTCGTGCTATATTTCGTTCCTTCGCACATATTCTCTCACTTTTTCTTTCTTTCACACACACACACATACTCTTTCTTTAATGCACAGCACACACAATCTCTCTTTTTTTCTTTCACACACACACACTCTTTCTTTCTCTTTCTCTCTCTCACTCTCTCTCTCTCTCTCTCTCTCTCTTTCTCTCACGCACACACACACAAAGGCAGAGCTACACTTTCTCTCTAATTTTGTGCCACATTTTTTTTCTTCCCAAACAATTATGTCATCGTTGGTGACAAGTCTTCCATACTTTTAACTGGAATAACTTCCAGGTATACATGGCGCCATCTTTCTCCTTGTCTACCCCAACTTTTGTCTGTCTGTGACTAGCTAACTACATCTTTCTCCTTGTCTACCCCAGCTTTTGTCTGTCTGTGACTAGCTAACTACATCTTTCTCCTTGTCTACCCAAGCTTTTGTCTGTCTGTGACTAGCTAGCTACATCTTTCTCCTTGTCTACCCCAGCTTTTGTCTGTCTGTGACTAGTTAGCTACATCTTTCTCCTTGTCTACCCCAGCTTTTGTCTGTCTGTGACTAGCTAACTACATCTTTCTCCTTGTCTACCCCAGCTTTTGTCTGTCTGTGACTAGCTAACTACATCTTTCTCCTTGTCTACCCCAGCTTTTGTCTGTCTGTGACTAGCTAACTACATCAACATAAAGTATGTGAGCATGTGCATTCTTATAATGAAGTTCGTAATTCCATCCATCCATTTGTTTGTCTGTCTATCATTTATCTGTCTGTATATCCATTCATTCATCCATCCTTCTTTCCATGCATCCTTTTCTCTTTCCATCTATCCGTCCGATAGTCCCGTCATCGATTCATCCAGTTCACCAATCATTTCTCCAATTGATCACACTAAGTGTAATATTTATCTCTTGTCAGCCCATCATCTTGTTCAAATGCTCTTATATCGATCCCCTTCTGTAAGAAAATAGTTCTACGCTCACTTGCTCTTTAAGTTCCAGAGAACAGATCTTCCGTGCTCAGACCTTCACTCTGTGAACACCACCATCTCTCCCGCTCCCTGCCTCATCTTCTCGTCAAACCTCCCGCAGTCTGTGGAACATCCACTCTCAGAAAATAAATGCACGATTGCTCTTTCTATTTCACGTGGCTGGTGACATCAGTAAATGTTTTGGGACTCCCTGATGCATCATCTGACAGCAGGGATTTAAGACATGAATCATGGACACTTTGTTTCAATCACTTTCGGCCCGCAAGTCTCATGATAATTTTCTACATTTTTAAAACTCTTGAGATTTCGAGTTCTCTTACATCGATTTGTCCAGGTCACAAAAAATGTGTATAAGATGTGTTTCAGCTTTACAGCAAAATATACTTCCTTACTACACTGCATAAAGAATGCGTGAAAAACCATGGGTTTTTTTGTCTAAAATATAATGCAACAAAAAAAAAAAAAGTAAACAGAAGACGTCTTATCAAATGTTTCAATGAAACATGCAGCTGTAGCCATGCAACAAATACGATGTTGCGATTTAAACTGAAATTTGCTGATCAGACAAAATGAGACTGCCTGAAACGTTCACTTGGACATCAACTTCACGTGGTGACCTAAACTGTACTCAGCAGATGGTTCATAAGCACAGAAAAGTGACATTAGTCAAACCAGCATTTTTGACAGTAACTCATGACAGATTCACAAGAATCCCGTGAAACTTACTGAACACAAAACTCACTGGCCATGTTATTGAATGCCTATAAAAGATTGACGCTCCTCGAATCAATTCATTTGAAAATTCATTGCGCAAGTATAGCTCACCTCACTACACAACAACGACTCATCATCATTGGACGTTTACAGACTGAACAGTCACAAAGTGTAGTGGGGAGACAATTTAATGTGGTTAGAAGCACCATTAGTCGCCTTTGGAGACGTTTCAAGAAACTGGCTCAATTGTAGACCGGCCGTGCAGTGGAAGATTTACAGTCACAACTCCTGCCGAAGACCGCTTCATACAGCTGTGTCACCTCAGGAATCGACTTGAATCTGCGTCCTCAACAGTCCAGTCAATGACAGCAGCTCATCGAATTTCAGATCAAACAATCAGGAACTGGCTGCTCGACGCTGGTCTTTGGGCTAGAAGACCCTACAGAGGTCCTGTTCTTACGGACCGGCATCGCCAGAACCGACTTCAGTGGGCGAACCAGCATCGTCAATGGACTGTTGCGAATGATTAGAGAATGGTTTGGTTTAGTGATAAATCATTCTTTCTGCTCCAGCGACATGATAGACAGAGAAGAGTTTACCGCAGAGTCCATGAGTGCTACGCACAGAACTGCGTGGATGAGGCTCCTCCACATGGTGGTGGACGTGTACTGGTGTGGGGGGGGGGGCGATCAACTTCATGGGAAGAAGTGACCTTGTGCAAATTAAAGGACGCCTGAATGCCCAACGATCTCTCTCTCTCTCTCTCTCTCTCTCTCTAAACCTTAAGTGCCCAGGGCACATGGGGTTTCCACAAGGGTTTTCCACAAATGCCTGTCCTTTGCCTTTTTTTCTGCTCTTGCCCAGGTGAGCCCTCTATTGCTCAGTATCCTTTTTGTTGTTCTTCTCCATGTCTCTTTTGGTCTACCCTTACTTCTGTTCCCCTCTGGTGTCCATCTTAGTGCTATTTTTGGTTGTGAGTTGTCAGTCATTCGGAGCACATGTCCCAACCATCGCTAGTGTCTTTCCTCAATAATTGTTGTCAGTGGTTTCATCTGCATTTCTGCCAACAAGATGTTATTTCTTATGGTGTTTGGCTAAAATATTTTTCTAATTCTTCGTAAACATTTAGTCTGGAAAGAGTTCAACTTGTTTTCTATGGTTTCGGTGATTTTCCAGCATTCACTGGACTACATAGAGTAGTACACGTAGAACATTACTCTTAAATATCCTGATTTTCGTATTCATGCTTAGTTTTTTAGATGTCCACATAGTCTGCAGCATTGCAAAAGCCTGGTTTGCTCTAGTAAGTCTGCTGTTGATGTCCTCTGTGCTGTCTCCATTTTCTACTACTCTACTGCCAAGGTATACAAATTCGTTGACCTCCTCCACTAACTTGCTATCTACTCTAAGTACATTTCTGTTGTTCACATTTTGCTTCATTATAACTTTGTCTTTCCTACGTTGATCTTTAGTCCTGTGTTGTTTGCATTCTGAGTTAGCTTGTTTATTTTATCTTACATATCTTTGTGACTGCTTGATAATAGACAAATGTCGTCCGCAAAGTCAAGGTCCTCCAGCACTATGTCAAGGGTCCATTGTAATCCTCTGCGTTTGTCTGATGTTGCCTCCTTCATTAACCAGTCTACTGCCAAGATAAATAATGTTGGTGATAGTACACATCCATGCTTCACTCCTGTTTGTACCCTAAAGCTGCTGGAGGTATGTTCTCCGCAGATCACTTTGCACTGAAAACCCTCGTATAGGGCTTTGATTACATTCACTATCTAATAGGGGAGGCCATGCCATCTTAGGATTTTCCACAGTGCATCTCTGTTGACACTGTCAAAGTCTTTCTCAGGATCTATGAACAGTGCATATGTTGTGCTATGCCACTCATGTGCCTGTTCTAATATTTGTCTAAGTACAAATATGTGGTCTATGCATGATCTTCCTCTCCTAAATCATGCCTGCTCTTTCCGAAGTTTTCCCTCAAATGCTGGTACAATTCTATTGATTATTCTGCAAAATACTTTACTTGTGAGTGGCAGTTCCTGCAATCTCTGAGGTCACCCTTCTTTGGTAGTTTTAATATAAGGCCAGTTTTCCACTCCTCTGGAGCTTTTTCTAGATCCCAAATTTGTTGTAGTATCAATGCCCAACGATACGTCACATAAATTCTTCGTTCTCACGTCCTTCCACTTCTGGCTACACCAGAGTCGATTTTTCAGCAGGATAACGCTCGACCTGGTGTGGCACAACTCACTACCCAGTTCCTCGCTGACAACGTCCAGACCATTCCTTGGCCATCCATGTCATTAGACATGAACCCAGTAGAACACTCATGGAATGAACTCAACAGACAAGTCCGCCAGTGAGACGTGGCGCCAACCAATCTCTGACAGTTGTCTCTTACACTGCCGAAAGAGTGGGCAGCCATCTCACAAAAACAGATCCGACGATTAATCGGATCCATGTCAAGGAGATGTCGTTCTCTGATACAGGCTAGAGGAGGCCATACACCTTACTGAAACGGAGGCCTCAGTTGCAAAGAATAAAAGTCGAAACCAAATTTAATGAACATCATTTTATTGTTAAAGTCTTAAAGTTTCTTCATGCCAAGTTTGAAACATTAATTCCGTAAAATAAAATTTTGATACAAGTTTGAAATTTGGTGCCCATTATGATTGCAGTAGTGTTGCATTTCTTTTTTTTTTTAACAGTTTATATATATATATATATATTTCTTTAGTTTTGTGTCTGCCCGTTTATCTCTCTATTTCGTTCTTTCTTGTACTTGCTTTAGTTTTGTGTCTGCCCGTTTATCTCTCTATTTCGTTCTTTCTTGTACCTGCTTTAGTTTTGTGTCTGCCCGTTTATCTCTCTATTTCGTTCTTTATTATATCTGCTTTAGTTTTGTGTCTGCCCGTTTATCTCTTTATTTCGTTCTTTATTATATCTGCTTTAGTTTTGTGTCTGACCGTTTATCTCCTTGGACGCCATTTCATGAGCGCTAGAGAAGCATAAAGGATTTCTGTAACCACACACTGTACCTTGGTGACTGGACAAGCGGTCTCTTATAAAACTCTGGATTCATTTCACCGTCGTTTTTGTGCGCCAAGCGCTGGGCTCCAGTTGCCTGTGAATATAAATAAAAGCGTTGTTCTAACAAAAAAGTATAAAAGCACACGTTGTTCAGTTATCTAAAGTTTCAGTCAAGACAATCTTCGTCCATGATAGCATGAAACGAGAGACACCAAATATTATTCACGAACAACACACGTACAACACTGCACTGAAACAAAACTCTAGAACAGACAAAATAATCATAGATTTAACACAAAATATGACATACAACACCGAACATCTTTACATTGGCGGCAGCATCTTCAGACATTTTGTTACCATAAATATTCCGGAAATAGTACATGGTAGATTAAAAGGAAAAAGCGGGCAACTTGAAACGAAATCGGTTGTCTGTTATTAACAGCTTTTATGGGAAAATACAAGCGCTTTAATCTTGTCTTGGGGGGGGGGGGGAATGAATGTCTGCCACAAAAATACGGGAAAGAAAAGTGCAGAGGTCGATAAAGATACGGGAAACTGGAATAGTTCATAGCAACACTAGTCTGATAAGGTTTCAAAGTAAGACTTGGAAACAGACAAGGACCGTGAGAAGAGGTCCAATGTAAGACTTGGAGACAGACAAGGACAGTGAGAAGAGGTCCAAGGTAAGACTTTTAGACAGACAAGGACCGTGAGAAGAGGTCCAAGACAGACAAGGACCATGAGAAGAGGTCCAATGTAAGACTTGAGACAGACAAGGACCGTGAGAAGAGGTCCAAGGTATGACTTGGAGACAGACAAGGACCTTGAGAAAGGGTCTAAGACTTGGAGACAGACAAGGACCATGAGAAGAGGTCCAAGGTAAGACTTGGAGACAGACAAGGACCATGAGAAGAGGTCCAAGGTAAGACTTGGAGACAGACAAGGACCATGAGAAGAGGTCCAAGGTAAGACTTGGAGACAGACAAGGACCATGAGAAGAGGTCCAAGGTAAGACTTGGAGACAGACAATGACCGTGAGAAAGGGTCTAAGACTTGGAGACAGACAATGACCATGAGAAAGGGTCTAAGACTTGGAGACAGACAAGGACCATGAGAAAGGGTCTAAGACTTGGAGACAGACAAGGACCGTGAGAAAGAGTCTAAGACTTGGAGACAGACAAGGACCATGAGAAGAGGTCCAAGATAAGACTTGGAGACAGACAAGGACCATGAGAAGAGGTCCAAGGTAAGACTTGAAGACAGACAAGGACCGTGAGATGGGGTCCAGAGGAGATGATAACTACGTTTATTATATGTATTTAACACAATCCTACAAATAACTGTGTCACGTTATTACATGATATAATGTTTGAAATAATTCGACACAAGTTTCTTGTTATATTCTTGTTATGTTCTTGTTTTATTATTGTTATATTCTTGTTTTGTTATATTTTTGTTTTATTCTTGTTATATTTGTGTTATATTTTTGTTATATTTGTGTTATATTTTTGTTATTGTTATATTATTGTTTTATTATTATTATATTGTTTTATTCTTGTTTTGTTATATTCTTGCTGTATTCTTGTTATATTTTTGTTATATTCTTGTTATATTCGTGTTATATTCTATTTTAATTTTCTTATACTTTTTTTTCTATCACCAGTTTTAGTTTTGTTCAAATGCAGTGGTCAGACAGACATAATCTCTCAGTGGTCAGTAAATAGACAATCACTCTGTGGTCAATCAACAATTCCAAAAAAAACATTCTTGATATGCACGTTTTTCCAGAAAATTAATTTGTGTTTTATGTAATAACCCATAACAGCAACAATATGAAATAAATATGTACAAGTCACGTTTGTAGGTCGAGTTTAACAACAGCAACATTGTATATGTCACATTTGTGGGTCAAGTTTAACTGATAGAGCCTCAAACTTTCAGTGGCTGATCTTGAACGAGAACTTTTGTGACAGTACTAAGAGTTCTTATGACAGTACTAAGAGTTCTTATGACAGTACTAAGAGTTCTTATGACAGTACTAAGAGTTCTTATGACAGTACTAAGAGTTCTTATGACAGTACTAAGAGTTCTTATGACAGTGCTAAGAGTTCTTATGACAGTACTAAGAGTTCTTATGACAGTACTAAGAGTTCTTATGACAGTACTAAGAGTTCTTATGACAGTACTAAGAGTTCTTATGACAGTACTGAGAGTTCTTATGTACGCAAGTCATAACATTTTACCTCTAACATTTACCTTCACACAAGTTGCCCACTTAGCACAAGTTACATATTGTCACACACAAGTTACCTTCCTTCACACAAGTTACCTGCCTTCACACAAGTTACCTACCTTCACACAAGTTACTGCCTTCACACAAGTTACCTGCCTTCACACAAGTTATCTGCCTTCACACAAGTTACCTGCCTTCACACCAATTACGTGTTTTCTCTGACGATCTGAGGAGCTGTTTTTTTCGCTCTCTGCACCAGAGTTTCCTGGGTCCAGGTCATCATTGACAGTCTAAACACCACATACATCCTGACACAACAAGTGGACATCAGCAGACTGGCTCTGTGTATGGATGGACCATTTTATCGTGATTGGTTCCGGAAGAAGATTAGGAACTAGTTTTTTATGGTTATCAGGATGAAAGATGGCGGATTATCGATCGTGGCGGAGGAATATGATTGATGATGCTGTTTTTCTCGTTTCTGTTTTGCCAGAGAGACGGACATGGACCAAATACTTTAATTTCAGTTTTATAGAGGTTGTGTTTTGTCTTCAACAACCAAATATTTTATGATGAATAAATAAATAAACAACTAAGTAAAGATTTAATCTGTGGTAGGAAAAGAAAATATATTTGAAACTGGGGTTATCTGGTTTCCATAGAAACTAGGCACATGGCTCGACATTGTGATGGGGAAAATATGACACAAGAGATAAAAACTTTTATGTTTTTTAAAAACAAAATCGAAGATTTTCCCCGTGTGGAGTATGCCATGGCGACTTTTAATCCTAGACTGCGGTAGATTATTGGGAGATGTTGCAGCAAATATTACACATGAACATATTGATTGGCTTTCTTGTCTGCCTGGCCTAGTGCTGCCACCTAGCGTTTCGGTACCCGAGGCTAAACATTGTCAGACTAGGCCAGCAAGTTTTATTGTCGTGTCATGACGCTTTTCTGCTGCTCTTTGATTTTATTTATTTATTACTACTAGGTCTATGATCTCCTATAATACTTCCTGAAACTATTTCTGGATACAAACATCAAATTATATTTAGTGTTAAGAGAAATGACGACAACAGTAAAACTGGTTCTAATAATAAATGTAGAACAGGTGTGTGGTTTCAGTCTTACAAAAAGGTAAAAGAGGTGTTTGGTTCAGTCTTACATAAAGGTAAAAGAGGTGTTTGGTTCAGTCTTACAAAAAGGTAAAAGAGATGTTTGGTTCAGTCTTACAAAAAGGTAAAAGAGGTGTTTGGTTCAGTCTTACATAAAGGTAAAAGAGGTGTTTGGTTCAGTCTTACATAAAGGTAAAACGAGAAAAGTGGGCAGAAACAAGAATGGCAGAAAGCGAGACGAGTAGATAAAATATGAAGAACACACAACAATCCAATATTTCGGCAAAAAGCCTTTTTCAAGGATCAGATAAAAAAAGAACACAACAACAAATAAAAGCAAGAAAAATGGATGAGAAATATACAGACTTAGCTTTTTATATTTTGGGAGATAGATCTGAGCAGACTCGCAGCCTGAGAGGGAAATATTTAAAGGTTTGTACAAAAATCTCTGACTCGTCCTAGAAGACACAAAATGAGATGTCAGGGTGGGCTGATGCTCTCATTCTAGCGGGTCTGCAAGCGAGGAGTGATCATCGATTCCTGGTCGTGTCTACTCTGGCCAGCCCATTTGTTACCGCTGTCGGATTGTGCATTGCTTTTGTTGAGATTTCTGCACATGCTCTGCTCTCTCTCTGGATTACTGAAGTTTCTGCACATGCTCTGCTCTCTTCGAATTACTGAACTTTCCGCATATGTTATGCTGTTTTTGGATTAGAAAAGTCTTCATTCCTTGCACAGTTGTAACTGCTGAGGTTATTCAGATTTTTTGCTGCTTTTTTCCGAGACTTTCGCTAGAGTATTTTCTTTAACTTATCGGTCGAAGTATAATTATGGTTTATCTTCCTTTTAGAGTTTTGTTACATTTTATATTTTCGAAAATGTTTCTATAGTAAAGATAATTAAGATCGTGTAATTAAGTTAGTTCAGGGCGTGAGGAGATGTCGGTGGGAAGGGGCATGTAGCTTGAGGCTGCGCCAAAGTTCAAATGTTTGATGATCTGAAGAGCCAGTTGTTTGTTTGAAAAGAGAGTACTCCTCTGATGATCTGATCCTCCATTCGACCATCTGTGACAGAAAAGAAAGCAGTGTATACATTATTAGTAACAGGTACTTAATGAGTGACCTTACAGCGAAATTATCTTCCTCGTAGTTTCTACAGCTTTAGTGCAACAAAGATGGGTTCATCCAGACATTTATTTCCAGGAAGACATGGCTGTGGTATTTCGGTGTAATATGTTCACTGCGGTAGATTATTGGGAGATGTTGCAGCAAATATTACACATGAACATATTGATTGGCTTTCTTGTCTGCCTGGCCTAGTGCTGCCACCTAGCGTTTCGGTACCCGAGGCTAAACATTGTCAGACTAGGCCAGCAAGTTTTATTGTCGTGTCATGACGCTTTACTGCTGCTCTTTGATTTTATTTGTTTATTACTACTAGGTCTATGATCTCCTATAATACTTCCTGAAACTATTTCTGGATACAAACATCAAATTATATTTAGTGTTAAGAGAAATGACGACAACAGTAAAACTGGTTCTAATAATAAATGTAGAACAGGTGTGTGGTTTCAGTCTTACATAAAGGTAAAAGAGATGTTTGGTTCAGTCTTACATAAAGGTAAAAGAGATGTTTGGTTCAGTCTTACATAAAGGTAAAAGAGATGTTTGGTTCAGTCTTACATAAAGGTAAAAGAGATGTTTGGTTCAGTCTTACATAAAGGTAAAAGAGGTGTGTGGTTTCAGTCTTACATAAAGGTAAAAGAGATGTTTGGTTCAGTCTTACATAAAGGTAAAAGAGATGTTTGGTTCAGTCTTACATAAAGGTAAAAGAGATGTTTGGTTCAGTCTTACATAAAGGTAAAAGAGATGTTTGGTTCAGTCTTACATAAAGGTAAAAGAGATGTTTGGTTCAGTCTTACATAAAGGTAAAAGAGGTGTTTGGTTCAGTCTTACATAAAGGTAAAAGAGGTGTTTGGTTCAGTCTTACATAAAGGTAAAAGAGATGTTGGTTCAGTCTTACAAAAAAGTAAAACGAGAAAAGTGGGCAGAAACAAGAATGGCAGAAAGCGAGCCGAGTAGATAAAATATGAAGAACACACAACAATCCAATATTTCGGCAAAAAGCCTTTTTCAAGGATCAGATAAAAAAAGAACACAACAACAAATAAAAGCAAGAAAAATGGATGAGAAATATACAGACTTAGCTTGTTATATTTTGGGAGATAGATCTGAGCAGACTCGCAGCCTGAGAGGGAAATATTTAAAGGTTTGTACAAAAATCTCTGACTCGTCCTAGAAGACACAAAATGAGATGTCAGGGTGGGCTGATGCTCTCATTCTAGCGGGTCTGCAAGCGAGGAGTGATCATCGATTCCTGGTCGTGTCTACTCTGGCCAGCCCATTTGTTGCCGCTGTCGGATTGTGCGTTGCTTTTGTTGAGATTTCTGCACATGCTCTGCTCTCTCTCTGGATTACTGAAGTTTCTGCACATGTTCTGCTCTCTTCGAATTACTGAACTTTCCGCATATGTTATGCTGTTTTTGGATTAGAAAAGTCTTCATTCCTTGCACAGTTGTAACTGCTGAGGTTATTTAGTTTTTTTGCTGCTTTTTTCCGAGACTTTCGCTAGAGTATTTTCTTTAACTTATCGGTCGAAGTATAATTATGGTTTATCTTCCTTTTAGAGTTTTGTTACATTTTATATTTTCGAAAATGTTTCTATAGTAAAGATAATTAAGATCGTGTAATTAAGTTAGTTCAGGGCGTGAGGAGATGTCGGTGGGAAGGGGCATGTAGCTTGAGGCTGCGCCAAAGTTCAAATGTTTGATGATCTGAAGAGCCAGTTGTTTGTTTGAAAAGAGAGTACTCCTCTGATGATCTGATCCTCCATTCGACCATCTGTGACAGAAAAGAAAGCAGTGTATACATTATTAGTAACAGGTACTTAATGAGTGACCTTACAGCGAAATTATCTTCCTCGTAGTTTCTACAGCTTTAGTGCAACAAAGATGGGTTCATCCAGACATTTATTTCCAGGAAGACATGGCTGTGGTATTTCGGTGTAATATGTTCACTGTGAGGAAAAACTGGAAGAAGTGGAGAGTTTTGAATATCTTGGATCACTACTAACTAATAATGGAGATACAATGCGGGAAATTAAAAGGAGGACATCTATTGCTCTTCAGAAAGTAAAACAAATAAAGAATCTGTGGAGAGGAGCAGACAGAACCACAAAAATAAGATTTTTAAGGGCATGCATCTTTCCCATCGCAACATATGCCTGTGAGACCTGGACACTTAACAAAACAGCTGAGAAGCACATAAATGCCTTTGAATGTAAATGCTATAGAAGAGTTCTCCAAATATCGTGGACACAAAAAAGAACAAATATATCTATACTACAAGAGCTTAATATTGAAGAAGGCTGGCTAGTAAAGAGGATTAAAGAGAGAAAACTTAAATATTTTGGCCACATTAAACGTCATGATAATTTAGAGAAGACCGTATTGGAAGGATACATAATGGGAAAAAGAAAAAGAGGAAGACCGAAACGAAGATGGCTGCAAGACATCGTTGATGATCTGGAAATGGATGCAGCAGCAGCAGGCCATCTTGCTCACAACCGAGAGGCCTACAGGAGTGCTGTTTGGGATGCAAAGTTCCGCAAGGGACATGCAAAGGAATGAATGAATGTTCACTGTGACAGAAGAGAGGACATGACTGTAGTATTTAGGTGTAATATGTTCACTGTGATAGATGACAGGACATGATTGTACTATAATGGTATAATATGTTCACTGTGACAGATGAGCGGATATGTCTGTAGTATATTGGTGTTATGTGTTTACCGTGACAGATGAGCGGATATGTCTGTAGTATATTGGTGTTATGTGTTTACCATGACAGATGAGCGGATATGTCTGTAGTATATTGGTGTTATGTGTTTACCGTGACAGATGAGCGGATATGTCTGTAGTATATTGGTGTTATGTGTTTACCGTGACGGAAGAGTGGACATGATCGTAGTATCTTAGTGTAATATGTTCATTGTGACAGATGAGAGGACATGATCGTAGTATCTTAGTGTAATATGTTCATTGTGACAGATGAGAGGACATGATCGTAGTATCTTAGTGTAATATGTTCATTGTGACAGAAGAGAGGACATGATCGTAGTATCTTAGTGTAATATGTTCACTGTGACAGATGAGAGGACATAATCGTAGTATCTTAGTGTAATATGTTCACTGTGACAGAAGAGTGGACATGATCGTAGTATCTTAGTGTAATATGTTCACTGTGACAGAAGAGTGGACATGATTGTAGTATTTTGGTGTAATATGTTCACTGTGACAGATGAGAGGACATGATTGTAGTATTTTGGTGTAATATGTTCACTGTGACAGATGAGAGGACATGATTGTAGTATTTTGGTGTAATATGTTCACTGTGACAGGTGAGAGGACATGATTGTAGTATTTTGGTATAATATGTTCACTGTGACAGATGAGAGAACAAGAAAAAGAGGCAGACCGCATGAAACTCTGAAGAGGACATTGTTAAGAGAGGCCGAATTAACAGGCATAAAATTCTTTGATGAGGTTGAAAGATTCGCCGAAGACAGGAAAACTTGGCGAACTACTTTGCGAGCCCTAAGTGACGTTTAACGGCACGGGAAAGACATATGATATAAGATAAGATAAGAACAGAAGAGAGGACACGGCTGTAGCATGTTGGTGTAATATGTTCAGTGTGACAGAAGAGAGGACACGGCTGTAGTATGTTGGTGTAATATGTTCAGTGTGACAGAAGAGAGGGCACGGCTGTAGTATGTTGGTGTAATATGTTCAGTGTAACAGAAGAGAGGACACGGCTGTAGTATGTTGGTGTTATAAGTTCGCTGCGACAATCAAAGAACTTCTCGTTAATTTTTTATTTGTGTTATTTTGGTGTCATTAGATCAACGTTACACATCATTTGGCAAGCCTTGATTGTTTCTGGTGTCATTAGATCGACGTTACAGATCAGTTACCAAACCTTTATTCTATTACTGTCTAAAGTTCAGCAAGGAGTAATTATATAATATCATCAGTAGCATTAAGAAAAGTAATAAGATTACATTTATTTGGAAATATAAGATTTTCGAGCCAGAAGATTATCCTGTATTTGTAAGATGTCGCACTAAAAAAATGAGAAGCAAAAATTTCTGCTACAGTGATACAGAATATGGTCATTTATTTTGGCCATTTTCAGTTTTTGTTTGAGATAACGTATTTACTTGGAAAACACTGCCATCTTTTTTGCTGTTCTATGAAAGAGAGTTCAGCTGGGAGCGCGGGATGTTGTAGAAACTGTCCTGACTCTGTGATGTAATATTGTTTGGGAACTGGAAGAACAATTTCATAAAACCAGGCGAAAGAGAACTTTGATGAACTGGAAGAACAATTTAATAAAACCAGGCGAAAGAGAACTTTGATGACTGGAAGAACAATTTCATAAAACCAGGCGAAAGAGAACTTTGATGAACTGGAAGAAAAATTTGACAAAACCAGTCGTCAGAGAACTTTGGTGACCTGGAAAAAATATTTGACTAAACCAGGCGAAAGAGAACTTTGGTGAACTGGGAGAAAAATTTGACAAACCAGACGTCAGAGAACAGACAAAGAAGTACCATTGATATTTTTAAGACTGATTGGCAGATGTCAAGGTCTGATCGACCTAGTCGAGGCTAACAAGATGGCTGAGCTTAATGTTGCGGTTTGATTGGTACTCGTTAGACTAGGCCGGAGATTTTCAGATCCCAGGCTCTGGTCTCCACGAGATTATTAGAACATCTCTGGTCTCCACAAGATTATTAGCACATCTCTGAAAGATGGCTTCTGTAATCATGTTTGCAAAGATGGTGGCTGAGGGCTGGGTAGTGGAGCCTGCTGTCAGAAAACTTACATTGACATCGGTGACGGGTGAAGCTAATGGACTTGTTGTGATGATGATGACGATGATCAAGCAGCCTCTAGCTCATGCAGATGTTAGACGATGACAGGATTTGTCTTTTACGGCTGTTATTGGTGCTTCACCTGTTAATGATTTTCATGACATTGATGATAGCATCTTTTATGTATCGGTGGTGATATTATCATCATCATTATGTGCCATGTTTAAACGGAATAGATATCCAGCTGGATCTAGAGAAATAGACATTCTAGTGCCCACTCTGAGGGTAACAGACATTTCAATGTCCGCACGCAGAAAGAAACAGACATTCTAATGCCCACACAGAGAGAAACAGACATTCTAATGCCCACACAGAGAGAAACAGACATTCTAATGCCCACACAGAGAGAAACAGACATTCTAATGCCCACACAGAGAGAAACAGACATTCTAATGCCCACACAGAGAGAAACAGACATTCTAATGTCCTCACATAAAGAAAGAAGATCAATGTAGCAAATATTATAGAGATCTGGAAAGAATTAATTTATGGCTTGTACTGCTCACGAAAATTTGTACCTAAGAAATAGAATCTTTAGTAAATTAATAAATAAAGTGATCATCTTTAGTAAGATAAAAAGTGATAATCTTTAGTAAGATAAGAAATAAAGTGATCATCTTTAGTAAGGTAAGAAATGAAGCCATAGTCTTTAAGATAGGAAAAAAAGTGATAATCTTTAGTAAGATAAGAAAAAAGTGATCATCTTTAGTAAGACAAGAAATAAAGTGATAATCTTTAGTAAGATAAGAAAAAAAAAGTGATCGTCTTGAGTAAGATAAGAAATAAAGTGATAATCTTTAGTAAGACAGAAAACGTGAAGTCAAGTATAATTAATATTCCGTGTATGTTTGTAAACATTATTTCTTGTTGTTGCCCAGTAGATTACGTCAGTTACTTGTTTTTTCCCCTCAGAAAGAAATAATCATAAATGACTGCACTCGTCGTTTTTCGAACTATAGTATAAGTAAAAGCCATGCTTTAATTTTATAAAGAATATGAATGGCAAAACAAACATTCAACACAGTGAAAACAATGATCTTATCCAGGAATCTGTCCACAAAAACAAACATGAGAATGCTAAACTTCTAAACCTAATTCGTATTACTGTACGAGCAGAACAAGTCGAGGAGTCGTAAGTACAGCATAAATGTAGAACTACATAAAAGTAGGTCATATATCGTGGAAAATGACAAGAACAATGCAAAAGTATTAGAACAGCTCCAGGCGAAAGAGAACTTTGATGACTGGAAGAAAAAATTGACAAAACCAGTCGTCAGAGAACTTTGGTGACCTGGAAAAAATATTTGACTAAACCAGGCGAAAGAGAACTTTGGTGAACTGGGAGAAAAATTTGACAAACCAGACGTCAGAGAACAGACAAAGAAGTACCATTGATATTTTTAAGACTGATTGGCAGATGTCAAGGTCTGATCGACCTAGTCGAGGCTAACAAGATGGCTGAGCTTAATGTTGCGGTTTGATTGGTACTCGTTAGACTAGGCCGGAGATTTTCAGATCCCAGGCTCTGGTCTCCACGAGATTATTAGAACATCTCTGGTCTCCACAAGATTATTAGCACATCTCTGAAAGATGGCTTCTGTAATCATGTTTGCAAAGATAGTGGCTGAGGGCTGGGTAGTGGAGCCTGCTGTCAGAAAACTTACATTGACATCGGTGACGGGTGAAGCTAATGGACTTGTTGTGATGATGATGACAATGATCAAGCAGCCTCTAGCTCATGCAGATGTTAGACGATGACAGGATTTGTCTTTTACGGCTGTTATTGGTGCTTCACCTGTTAATGATTTTCATGACATTGATGATAGCATCTTTTATGTATCGGTGGTGATATTATCATCATCATTATGTGCCATGTTTAAACGGAATAGATATCCAGCTGGATCTAGAGAAATAGACATTCTAGTGCCCACTCTGAGGGTAACAGACATTTCAATGTCCGCACGCAGAAAGAAACAGACATTCTAATGCCCACACAGAGAGAAACAGACATTCTAATGCCCACACAGAGAGAAACAGACATTCTAATGCCCACACAGAGAGAAACAGACATTCTAATGCCCACACAGAGAGAAACAGACATTCTAATGCCCACACAGAGAGAAACAGACATTCTAATGCCCACACAGAGAGAAACAGACATTCTAATGTCCTCACATAAAGAAAGAAGATCAATGTAGCAAATATTATAGAGATCTGGAAAGAATTAATTTATGGCTTGTACTGCTCACGAAAATTTGTACCTAAGAAATAGAATCTTTAGTAAATTAATAAATAAAGTGATCATCTTTAGTAAGATAAAAAGTGATCATCTTTAGTAAGATAAGAAATAAAGTGATCATCTTTAGTAAGGTAAGAAATGAAGCGATAGTCTTTAAGATAGGAAAAAAAGTGATAATCTTTAGTAAGATAAGAAAAAAGTGATCATCTTTAGTAAGACAAGAAATAAAGTGATAATCTTTAGTAAGATAAGAAAAAAAAAGTGATCGTCTTGAGTAAGATAAGAAATAAAGTGATAATCTTTAGTAAGACAGAAAACGTGAAGTCAAGTATAATTAATATTCCGTGTATGTTTGTAAACATTATTTCTTGTTGTTGCCCAGTAGATTACGTCAGTTACTTGTTTTTTTCCCCTCAGAAAGAAATAATCATAAATGACTGCACTCGTCGTTTTTCGAACTATAGTATAAGTAAAAGCCATGCTTTAATTTTATAAAGAATATGAATGGCAAAACAAACATTCAACACAGTGAAAACAATGATCTTATCCAGGAATCTGTCCACAAAAACAAACATGAGAATGCTAAACTTCTAAACCTAATTCGTATTACTGTACGAGCAGAACAAGTCGAGGAGTCGTAAGTACAGCATAAATGTAGAACTACATAAAAGTAGGTCATATATCGTGGAAAATGACAAGAACAATGCAAAAGTATTAGAACAGCTCCAAGCGCAACGTGAACTTCTCAAAGAAATAAAGATGAAGAAAACAAAATACTTGGGCCATATCAAAAGGCATAACAGTTTACTGAAGATCGTACAGAAGCAGACATTCTAATGCCCACACAGAGAAAAACAGAAAGACGGAAGGGAAAAAGTAAGAGGAAGGTAGAGATGTAGATGGGAAGACAACCAACATACTATCCAGCAATGGCCAGGACATAGCCTGGTTGAGAGCACCATCAAGGCGAGGGACCGAGGAATCTGGAGATTCATTACGGCCAAACTTCTTACTGAAGATGGCACATGCTGATGATGAAGAATCTTTAATCGCCAGGTTTTTATGTTGTAAAAATTGATGAAACGAGTCCAATTTTCTTGGATTTATTTGTTTCAATTGTATTGTAAAAATTGATGAAACGAGTCCAATTTTCTTGGATTTATTTGTTTCAATTGTATTGTAAAAATTGATGAAACGAGTCCAATTTTCTTGGATTATTTGTTTCAATTGTATTGTAAAAATTGATGAAACGAGTCCAATTTTCTTGGATTTATTTGTTTCAATTGTATTGTAAAAATTGATGAAACGAGTCCAATTTTCTTGGATTTATTTGTTTCAATTGTATTGTAAAAATTGATGAAACGAGTCCAATTTTCTTGGATTTATTTGTTTCAATTGTATTGTAAATATTGATGAAACGAGTACAATTATCTTGGATTTATTTGTTTTAAATTTCAGTGTCATGGATATCAAACACAGAATGGCAGCCTTTATTATCCAGCTGCAAGTTCTCATCGCGTTATCAGAAGGTCAGTATAAACAAGCACTTCTTTATTTTTTCTTCTAAAAAATTTAGAACGCAGTGAGGCTGTTCTCAAGAAACAACTTTCTCTGTTTTAATCTAAGTCTCTAACATTGTTCTCAAGAAACAACTTTCTCTGTTTTAATCTAAGTCTCTAACATTGTTCTCAGGAAAAAACTTTCCCTGTTTTAATCTAAGTCTCTAACATTGTTCTCAAGAAACAACTTTCCCTGTTTTAATCTAACACTGTTCTCAAGAAACAACTTTCCCTGTTTTAATCTAACACTGTTCTCAAGAAACAACTTTCCCTGTTTTAATCTAAGTCTCTAACATTGTTCTCAAGAAACAACTTTCTCTGTTTTAATCTAAGTCTCTAACATTGTTCTCAAGAAACAACTTTCCCTGTTTTAATCTAAGTCTCTAACATTGTTCTCAAGAAACAACTTTCCCTGTTTTAATCTAACACTGTTCTCAAGAAACAACTTTCCCTGTTTTAATCTAAGTCTCTAACATTGTTCTCAAGAAACAACTTTCTCTGTTTTAATCTAAATTTCTAACACTGTTCTCAGGAAAAAACTTTCTCTGTTTTAATCTGAGTCTCTAACACTGTTCTCAAGAAACAACTAACTCTGTTTTAATCTAACACTGTTCTCAAGAAACAACTTTCTCTGTTTTAATCTAAGTCTCTAACACTGTTCTCAAGAAACAACTTTCTCTGTTTTAATCTAACACTGTTCTCAAGAAACAACGTTCTCTGTTTTAATCTAAGTCTCTAACATTGTTCTCAAGAAACAACTTTCCCTGTTTTAAGCTGAATCTGTCTTTAGTATTAAACAATATTTTCAGCCAGTTCCTACACATCGATTTCGCTGTTTGGTGTCTTGTGAAATACATTCCTCAGTAATTAATGAAAATTAGGCCAGTCATGATGTTGGTATGTCTAATAAAAGGGGGCGAACCATCTTAACAGAATCGGGGGCCCCTGGGGAAAGTAATGCACTGGGCCCCTTCCATTTCTCTCTAACCTATGCAAGTAATGTTAGGAATTCATAGATTTCCATGAGCCCATTGGGCCCAAGCGTTAAGTGGGTACTGGGGGGAGGAGGAGGAGGAGGAGGAGAAGGAGGAGAGGAGAGAGAGAGAGAGAGGGTGGGGGGGAACGGGTACAATATTTCCACAACAAAAATATAAGATTAGCGAAATTTACGAACTAGCTTTTTCACGTCTACAGCTAGCATATCTGGTCGTAACGCCATGTTGTTTACCATATGGTACACTTTGTGATCATTCCCTTACATTTCTCAGCCAGTCACTGACTTTCACTTCGTGATCTACTACGTCTGTCTGGAGACATTTTATGCCAAACATTTTTCCCAGGAGAAAGCCATAGAACTAAGCCTATATTTTTCATCTATTTCTTGTGTTTTTATCTGTTGTGATTTTTTGTTTGTGATCCTTGAAAAAAGGCTTTTGCCGAAATATTGGATTGCTGTACGTTCTTATTTGTATGTCCTCCGCCTTGCTTTGTGCCATTCTTATCTCGGCCCACTTCCCTCATTCTTTCTTTGTGTAAAACTGAACCTTACACCTTCATCTACTTTCAGATACATTGCAAATATCATATATTATTATTATTATTATTCTTATGTGCGGTGGCAGACAGAGTCAACGATCTTCTCCACCTTGTGCTGTCCCTGGAGTTTCAGATCAATCAAATGTTTTTCTTTTTTTTTCCTACGTCATTTGGTCAGTCTACTTGGTCAGTCTACTTGGTCAGTATACTAGGTCAGTCCACTTGGTCAGTCTACTTGGTCAGTCCACTTGGTCAGTCCACTTGGTCAGTATACTTGGTCAGTCCACCTGGTCAGTCCACTTGGTCAGTATACTTGGTCAGTCCACTTGGTCAGTCTACTTGGTCAGTCCACTTGGTCAGTAAACTTGGTCAGTCCACTTGGTCAGTCTACTTGGTCAGTATACTTGGTCAGTCCACTTGGTCAGTCTACTTGGTCAGTCCACTTGGTCAGTATACTTGGTCAGTCTACTTGGTCATTCCACTTGGTCAGTCTACTTGGTCAGTCCACTTGGTCAGTCTACTTGGTCAGTCAACTTAGTCAATCCATTTGGTCAGTTCCCTTGGTCAGTCAATTTTGTCAGTCAACTTCATCAGTCCATTTGGTCAGTTCACTTGGTCAGTCCACTTGATCAGTCAACTTGGTCAGTCCACTGAGATAATTTTCTCTTGACCTCCCTCTAATTCTTAACCCTTTTGAAATAAAATCAATCAATCAATCAATCAATCTCTTCCTTTTCCCCTTGAACTTCCCAGACATTAGCAAGTTCTCTCTAATTTATGTCTTCTCCTGACATGTCCAAGACATGCTGGCTGTGTGGTTTTCTTTGTTCTGAAACTTCTTTGAGGACTTCTTCATTTATTTTATTTTCTATGTGCCCACCGCGGTATTTGTTTCATCTTTCAGCAAAGCAACTTCTCTGTTTTAATCTAACACTGTTCTCAAGAAACAACGTTCTCTGTTTTAATCTAAGTCTCTAACATTGTTCTCAAGAAACAACTTTCCCTGTTTTAAGCTGAATCTGTCTTTAGTATTAAACAATATTTTCAGCCAGTTCCTACACATCGATTTCGCTGTTTGGTGTCTTGTGAAATACATTCCTCAGTAATTAATGAAAATTAGGCCAGTCATGATGTTGGTATGTCTAATAAAAGGGGGCGAACCATCTTAACAGAATCGGGGGCCCCTGGGGAAAGTAATGCACTGGGCCCCTTCCATTTCTCTCTAACCTATGCAAGTAATGTTAGGAATTCATAGATTTCCATGAGCCCATTGGGCCCAAGCGTTAAGTGGGTACTGGGGGGAGGAGGAGGAGGAGAAGGAGGAGAGGAGAGGAGAGAGAGAGAGGGGGGGGGAACGGGTACAATATTTCCACAACAAAAATATAAGATTAGCGAAATTTACGAACTAGCTTTTTCACGTCTACAGCTAGCATATCTGGTCGTAACGCCATGTTGTTTACCATATGGTACACTTTGTGATCATTCCCTTACATTTCTCAGCCAGTCATTGACTTTCACTTCGTGATCTACTACGTCTGTCTGGAGACATTTTATGCCAAACATTTTCCCCAGGAGAAAGCCATAGAACTAAGCCTAGATTTTTCATCTATTTCTTGTGTTTTTATCTGTTGTGATTTTTTGTTTGTGATCCTTGAAAAAAGGCTTTTGCCGAAATATTGGATTGCTGTACGTTCTTATTTGTATGTCCTCCGCCTTGCTTTGTGCCATTCTTATCTCGGCCCACTTCCCTCATTCTTTCTTTGTGTAAAACTGAACCTTACACCTTCATCTACTTTCAGATACATTGCAAATATCATATATTATTATTATTATTATTATTATTATTATGTGCGGTGGCAGACAGAGTCAACGATTTTCTCCACCTTGTGCTGTCCCTGGAGTTTCAGATCAATCAAATGTTTTTCTTTTTTTTTCCTACGTCATTTGGTCAGTCTACTTGGTCAGTCTACTTGGTCAGTCCACTTGGTCAGTCACTTGGTCAGTCCATTTGGTCAGTCTATTTGGTCTGTCCACTTGGTCAGTCTACATGGTCAGTCCACTTGGTCAGTATACTTGGTCAGTCTACTTGGTCATTCCATTTGGTCAGTTCACTTGGTCAGTCAATTTTGTCAGTCAACTTCATCAGTCCACTTGGTCAGTCAACTTGGTCAGTCCACTGAGATAATTTTCTCTTGACCTCCCTCTAATTCTTAACCCTTTTGAAATAAAATCAATCAATCAATCAATCAATCTCTTCCTTTTCCCCTTGAACTTCCCAGACATTAGCAAGTTCTCTCTAATTTATGTCCTCTCCTGACATGTCCAAGACATGCTGGCTGTGTGGTTTTCTTTGTTCTGAAACTTCTTTGAGGACTTCTTCATTTATTTTATTTTTCTATGTGCCCACCACGGTATTTGTTTCATCTTTCAGCAAAGCCACGTCTCTGTTGCTTCCAGTTTCTTGAAAGTCTCTGCCTGCTCAGTTCTGCAGAAATGTTTCTTCTTACAAGTCACAGCTACAACAGATCTCAGATGTGAGAAAAAAGTGACATAGTGGTTTTTTGTGGTGAATATGACAAGTGACAACAGAAACATACATCAGAAGACTTCATAAAGATAATAATATACGAAATATAAAAAAGTCCAATGTGTGAAGTCACTTGTCAGAGCACATGTTGTCTGTCCAGCAAAGATATCTCTCCAGAAACTTAAGAGTACAAGGGTCGCCAGGACTGGCCTCCACGTTAAGTTTTTGGTGCAAAATTCTTGCCCCGTGGGAGAAATTATTTTTGGTGACGTGTACATAGCCTTGCTCCTGCTACCGCCATCACGGAATTAACTGTGTCAGTAGGTCAACACTGACAGAGCATCCATTCTTGACATGATCATGACGGAGCATCCTTTCTTGACATGATCATGACGGAGCATCCTTTCTTGACATGATCATGATGGAGCATCCTTTCTTTACATGATCATGATGGAGCATCCTTTCTTTACATGATCATGATGGAGCATCCTTTCTTTACATGATCATGATGGGGCATCCTTTCTTTACATGATCATGACGGAGCCGTTCGACCTCGCTAGACTGTGCTTTGTCTATGCTTTAAGCGCCTAATTTGATCTCCTTTACCCTCAGTTTGTCGCGCACAAGCTTCTTTGTTGCTATTATCGATTACTAAATTTCACTCAATTCGAAAAGACATTATTTCAGATATAAACGGATGAAGCTGAGGGCTTGTAACAATGGACAAGATAAGACAGACTTTTGATTTCCTTGTGATGGTCTGCTGTAAGAAACAGAACAAAGAGAGAAAATACACAACAATTAGGCTTACCTGTACCTGTACTTGTACCTATACCTATGCCTGTACCTGTATTGTGCCTATACCTGTACCTATGCCTGTACCTGTACCTATGCCTGTACCTGTACTGTGCCTGTACCTATGCCTGTACCTGTACCTATGCCTGTACCTGTACCTAAGCCTTACCTATGCCTGTACCTGTACCTAAGCCTATACCTGTGCTGTGTCTGTACCTATACCTATACCTGTACCTGTGCCTGTACCTGTACCTGTGCCTATGCCTCTATCAGTACATGTACCTATGCCTGTACCTGTACCTATGCATGTGCCTATGCCTGTATTAGTACATGTACCTATGCCAGTACATGTACCTATGCCTGTACATGTGCCTATGCCTATACCTGTACCTATGCCTGTACATGTACCTGTGCATGTGCCTATGCCTGTATTAGTACATGTGCCTATGCCAGTACATGCTGGCTGTGTGGTTTTCTTTGTTCTGAAACTTCTTTGAGGACTTCTTCATTTATTTTATTTTCTATGTGCCCACCGCGGTATTTGTTTCATCTTTCAGCAAAGCCAGGTCTCTGTTGCTTCCAGTTTCTTGAAAGTCTCTGCCTGCTCAGTTCTGCAGAAACGTTTCTTCTTACAAGTCACAGCTACAACAGATCTCAGATGTGAGAAACAAGTGACATAGTGGTTTTTTGTGGTGAATATGACAAGTGACAACAGAAACATACATCAGAAGACTTCATAAAGATAATAATATACGAAATATAAAAAAGTCCAATGTGTGAAGTCACTTGTCAGAGCACATGTTGTCTGTCCAGCAAAGATATCTCTCCAGAAACTTAAGAGTACAAGGGTCGCCAGGACTGGCCTCCACGTTATGTTTTTGGTGCAAAATTCTTGCCCCGTGGGAGAATTTATTTTTGGTGACGTGTACATAGCCTTGCTCATGCTACCGCCATCACGGAATTAACTGTGTCAGTAGGTCAACACTGACAGAGCATCCTTTCTTGACATGATCATGACGGAGCATCCTTTCTTTACATGATCATGACGGAGCATCCTTTCTTTACATGATCATGACGGTGCATCCTTTCTTTACATGATCATGACGGAGCATCCTTTCTTGACATGATCATGACGGAGCATCCTTTCTTTACATGATCATGACGGAGCATCCTTTCTTGACATGATCATGACGGAGCATCCTTTCTTTACATGATCATGACGGAGCATCCTTTTTTGACATGATCATGACGGAGCATCCTTTCTTGGCATGATCATGACGGAGCATCCTTTCTTTACATGATCATGACGGAGCATCCTTTCTTTACATGATCATGACGGAGCATCCTTTCTTGACATGATCATGACGGAGCATCCTTTCTTTACATGATCATGATGGAGCATCCTTTCTTTACAAGATCATGACGGAGCATCCTTTCTTTACATGATCATGACGGAGCCGTTCGACCTCGCTAGACTGTGCTTTGTCTATGCTTTAAGCGCTTAATTTGATCTCCTTTACCCTCAGTTTGTCGCGCACAAGCTTCTTTGTTGCTATTATCGATTACTAAATTTCACTCAGTTCGAAAAGACATTATTTCAGATATAAACGGATGAAGCTGAGGGCTTGTAACAATGGACAAGATAAGACAGACTTTTGATTTCCTTGTGATGGTCTGCTGTAAGAAACAGAACAAAGAGAGAAAATACACAACAATTAGGCTTACCTGTACCTGTACTTGTACCTATACCTATGCCTGTACCTGTATTGTGCCTATACCTGTACCTATGCCTGTACCTGTACTTATGCCTGTACCTGTACTGTGCCTGTACCTATGCCTGTACCTGTACCTATGCCTGTACCTGTACCTAAGCCTTACCTATGCCTGTACCTGTACCTAAGCCTATACCTGTGCTGTGTCTGTACCTATACCTGTACCCGTGCCTGTACCTGTACCTGTGCCTATGCCTGTATCAGTACATGTACCTATGCCTGTACCTGTACCTATGCTTGTACATGTGCCTATGCCTGTATCAGTACATGTACCTATGCCTGTACCTGTACCTGTGCATGTGCCTATGCCTGTATTAGTACATGTGCCTATGCCAGTACATGTGTCTATGCCTATACCTGTACCTATGCCTGTACATGTACCTATGCCTGTATTAGTACATGTGCCTATGCCTGTATTAGTACATGTGCCTATGCCTGTATTAGTACATGTGCCTATGCCTGTATTAGTACATGTGCCTATGCCTGTATTAGTACATGTACCTATGCCTGTATTAGTACATGTACCTATGCCAGTACATGTACCTATGCCTGTATTAGTACATGTACCTATGCCAGTACATGTGTCTATGCCTATACCTGTACCTATGCCTGTACATGTACCTATAGCTGTGCCTATACCTGTCCCTGTGCCTGTACCTGTATCAGTACATGTACCTATACCTGTCCTTGTACCTATGCCTGTACCTATACCTGTATCTATACCTGTGCCTGTACCTATGCCTGTATCTATAACTGTGCCTGTACCTGTGCCTGTACCTATGCCTGTATCTATACCTGTCCCTGTACCTGTGCCTGTGCTTGTGCCTGTACTTATGCCTGTGTCTATACCTGTCCCTGTACTTATACCTGTATCAGTACATGTACCTATACCTATGCCTGCAACTGTCTCTGTACCTATGCCTGTACCTGTCCCTGTGTCTGTAACTATGCCTGTACCTGTCCCTGTACCTATGCCTGTACCTATACCTATCCCTATACCTATGCCTGTATCTATACCTGTGCCTGTACCTGTCCCTGTACCTATGCCTGTATCTATACCTGTGCCTGTACCTATGCCTGTCCCTTTATCTATGCCTGTACCTATACTTGTCCCTGTATCTATGCCTGTACCTATACCTGTGCTTGTACCTATGCCTGTATCTATACCTGTGCCTGTACCTATGCCTGTATCTATACCTGTGCCTGTACCTATGCCTGTATCTATACCTGTGCCTGTACCTATGCCTGTATCTATACCTGTGCCTGTACCTATGCCTGTATCTATACCTGTGCCTGTACCTATACTTGTCCCTGTATCTATGCCTGTACCTATGCCTGTCCCTGTATCTATGCCTGTACCTATACTTGTCCCTGTATCTATGCCTGTACCTATGCCTGTCCCTGTATCTATGCCTGTATCTATACCTGTGCCTGTACCTATACTTGTCCCTGTATCTATGCCTGTACCTATACCTGTGCCTGTACCTATACTTGTCCCTGTATCTATGCCTGTATCTATACCTGTGCCTGTACCTATACTTGTCCCTGTATCTATGCCTGTACCTATACTTGTCCCTGTATCTATGCCTGTATCTACACCTGTGCCTGTACCTATACTTGTCCCTGTATCTATGCCTGTACCTATACCTGTGCCTGTACCTATGCCTGTACCTATACTTGTCCCTGTATCTATGCCTGTACCTATACTTGTCCCTGTATCTATGCCTGTACCTATACTTGTCCCTGTATCTATGCCTGTATCTATACCTGTGCCTGTACCTATACCTGTGCCTGTACCTATACCTGTGCCTGTACCTATACCTGTGCCTGTACCTATGCCTGTACCTATACTTGTCCCTGTACCTATGCCTGTACCTATACCTGTGCCTGTACCTATGCCTGTATCTATACCTGTGCCTGTACCTATGCCTGTATCTATACCTGTGCCTGTACCTATGCCTGTATCTATACCTGTGCCTGTACCTATGCCTGTATCTATACCTGTGCCTGTACCTATGCCTGTATCTATACCTGTGCCTGTACCTATGCCTGTATCTATACCTGTGCCTGTACCTATGCCTGTATCTATACCTGTGCCTGTACCTATGCCTGTATCTATACCTGTGCCTGTACCTATGCCTGTACCTTTTCGACATCACAAATTTTCATGGTGAAAATTTTTGTGACATGGGAACAGCTGTGGCTGTCTTTTTTGTGGCTAAGTGGCTGCTGGCCAGGCAGAGTTCCAGGTTCAGTTCCTCCATCATTAAGTCGCGACTTTCCAGTCTAAGCTCATTTTGCTTATTATCATATTCATGTACGTTATGTTGCATTTTTGTGATATTTATGTCACACTTGATGTACATGCATTGGGCATTCATTCTTTCACTCACTCATTCATTCATTCATTCAATAACATTTCCCTTGCAGAACTTTGCCTCCCTTACAGCTCTAATGAAGGTCTATCGGTTGTAAGCAAGATGCCCTGCTGTTGCCATCTTCGCCTTGGTCTTCCTCTCTTTCTTTTTCCCATTATGTACCCTTCCAAGACGGCCTTCTCCAGACTCTCATGACGTTGAATAAGTCCGAAATAGTTAGATTTTCTCTGTTTAATCTTCTTTACTAGCCAACCTTCAATACTCAATTCTTATAGTATGTGTTCACGATGTCTGAAGGACTCTTCTATATGATTTACATTCAAGGTCACTTATGAAGCAACCAGCCATTAATATCACACTTGATAAACGTAAATGACGTGATTTTTGGTTATTTCAGAAAACCAATGAACAACAGGGGAAACCCAAGAGATTTAGAACTGTTACCAGATTACAGAAGTGTTCACAGATTACAGAAGTGTTCACAGATTA
>CM019694.1:8022197-8044352 GCA_009760885.1 Achatina immaculata
AGAAGCTAAGAACTGAGTTTAGTTCTATGACGCTAAAATAGCAAGAACATAGAGCACGAATATTTTAACGACCGAAGAAAGATTTCACCAGAAAATTGCACAGAAAATCGAAGACGTGCAGCGGTAGCCAAGACAATTTAGATCTTGTACAAGATTTTCTCATAGATTTTTATTTTATTTTATTTTATAACAATCATCGCGATGCTCTAGAAAGTTCATCATTTTTACGCGTTCTGTTCCATTTCTATTCTCCGCTTCAAATCTACCGCCACGTGAGTGCTTCTTAGTGCTGCGTCTTTTATCAATGTATTACAGGATTTTACTCTACAAGTGACAAATAAACCACAAACAAATCACCTCTACTGGTGCTGAATAACAAACAAATCACCTCTACAGGTGCTGAATAACAAACAAATCACCTCTACTGGTGCTGAATAACAAACAAATCACCTCTACTGGTGCTGAATAACAAACAAATCACCTCTACTGGTGCTGAATAACAAACAAATCACCTCTACTGGTGCTGAATAACAACCAATACACGTCTACTGGTGCTGAATAACAACCAATACATGTCTACTGGTGCTGAATAAAAAACAAACCACGTCTACTGGTGCTGAATAAAAAACAAAAAAACCACGTCTACTGGTGACCCAAGAACCTCACTGGCTAAAAGTGTAGCCTTCATGTAGTCGGTACCATCTTGTGTGATAAAGTCTCATATTTCTTGTCTTTTTTTTTTTTTTGGTAAGACACTCTCTCAGAAGACACGCCGAAAGTCTGAACATTTCCCTACACGTGTTCTTGAACAGAGATGTCATCTTGAAGTAATCGTACACAACAGATGTCATCTTGAAGTAATCGTACACAACAGATGTCATCTTGAAGTAATCACACACACACCAGACGTCATCTTGAAGTAATCACACACACAACAGATGTCATCTTGAAGTAATCATACACACAACAGATGTCATCTTGAAGTAATCACCACACAACAGAGGTCATCTTGAGTAATCATACACAAAAGGGGTCATTTTGAAGTAAACACACACAACAGAAGTCATCTTGAAGTAACCACACTCACAACAGGTCATCCTGAAGTAAGCACCCACACAGCAGAGGTCGTCTTGAAGTAACCACACACACAACAGAGAGAACTAATGAGAGTTTAAATATCAGTCTAATATTTAGTACTGGAAGAAGTACGGGGTGGCCACCTTCGAGGGTTGAGAGGGGGGGGGGACTTTGTATAGTAGACGCAGCGCTTACTTCATTACTGACATGACATTTTGGTGGTGCTAGTATTTTCTGTACTTTTCTCTCTTCATTTTGTGCTAGTAATCTTTTTTCTTTGTTTTGTAGATTCCTACATCCATGTTTGCTATGTACATTAGCAAAATAGTCAATTTGACAAGACCTAGTTACAGAAAGACAGTTGGTCTTCAGTCTTTGTTAATCTGACATGACCTAGTTACAGAAAGACAGTTGGTCTTCAGTCTTTGTTAATCTGACATGACCTAGTTACAGAAAGACAGTTGGTCTTCAGTCTTTGTTAATCTGACATGACCTAGTTACAGAAAGACAGTTGGTCTTCAGTTTGTGAGGCTTCTTTCACTCACATATGACCATTTGGGAAATGTATCCTTGAATCTAACACCATGTGCTGATAAACAAATGAAGCTAAGATCAGCTGATGGACACTTGAAGTTAACACATTTAGCTGACATATGATTGAAGCATGCCATGTAGAAAATCACAACATGAAGATCAGTGCTAAAAATAAAAACGGAAGTCATGAACGTAGCGAAAGAAGAAATCCAAAAAAAAGGTCTTCCTAGACAACCAGCCTTTGAAACAAGTGAAGCATTTCGAATACCTAGGTAGCATAATATTCTCCTCAAGGACAATTGACGCTGAGATTGAGGACATATGTAATAATGCCAATCAGATCATAGCACACAGGATACCCAGACTGAAAAACAAATACATCACAACTGAAACAAAAAAGAAATCTGTACACAGCACAATTTTCTTCCCAGTCTGTTGGACATGAACAGTCGAAAACAAACAGAAAAGTCATCACGACAGAAATGAGATGTTAAAGGAGAACACCAAGTGTGACAGGAAGAGACGCCATCGGGGCAAAGGTTGGAGTAACACCAGTATCACAATATATCCAGAAACGTTACACGACTAACTCCAGATGGTATACCACACACACAAAAAACATTCACACTAAGATTTGTAGGTAACAGAGGAAGAGGTCGTCCACGCAGGAGATGGACAGAGGAGATTACAGAGGCCTTAAATATCCCATTCTATGAAGCGAATCGTCGACCCCTATCAAGACGTTTATTTGTCTCCTCAATACTTAAAGCTCATATATGAGGAAGGGGTCAAGACAAGACAATATGGTTAAAGCTAAGACACTTTGTTGATACACATTTGAAACTAAGATAGTAGGTTGATATACACTTGAAACTAAGACCATGGGTTGATACACATTTGAAACTAAGAACATGGGTTGATACACATTTGAAATTAATATCATGGGTTGATACACATTTGAAACTAAGACCATGGGTTGATACACACTTAAAACTAAGAACATGGGTTGATACACAACTGAAACTTAGAACATGGGTTGATACAAACTTAAAACTAAGAACATGGGTTGATACACAATTGAAACTAAGACCATGGGTTGATACACACTTAGAACTAAGAACATGGGTTGATATACACTTAAAATTAAGACAATGGGTTGATACACACTTAAAACTAAGACCATGGGTTGATACACATTTGAAACTAAGACAATTGGCGATAAACACTTGGCGCTAAAGTTCATGTTTATCTTATCTTTCATGTTTATCTTATCTTCCATGTTTATCCTATCTATCATGTTTATCTTCACATTTCATTTTTTCCTATCACTTTTGATGGGTCAGACTCGACGGTCTCTTCTCCCGGAGCTGAGCTGAACTGTTGGCAGCTGTGTCCTCCCAGCACGCTGGCCAGATTTTCACGTCCTCCATATCGCTTTGTCTTTGAAGTGTGTGTGTGTGTCTGGTGACTAACCTCGCCAACTGTTGGCAGCTGTGTTCTCCCAGCACGCTGGAGGAGGTTATTTCTTGATAGCATGCTTCACTGTTTCATAATGAACTGGTTATCTTGATCATAAATACTGGCCTTTTTTTTAGAACTAAAAATTCTTTTTTTGGACATGTCCCTAATGTGTCTTCCTCTTGCCTTTCAGATAACATAAAAGTATGTATTATACAAATTTAAACACAGTACTACAGAGACTTTATTAATATTAGTATTGCTATAATTACTACTATTATTATTACTATTATTAGTGGTGAGTAATGTGAATGTTAAAACTGCTTTCTTCCTCAGCTGCTGAAGCCCTGGGGGGTCACTGGGGAGCGTGGGGGGCTCTGAGCCCCTGTAGCGTCACCTGTGGGTCTGGAACTATCAGCATGGAGCGGGTCTGGATCCCCGGGCCGGGCGAACAAGCCAGCAACGAACCTTTCACATCCACTCGTGTTTTCTCGTGTATAGACGAGACTTACCCAGAATGCCCTGGTAAGTTCAGATCTCTCTCTATCTCTCTCTCTCTCTCTTTTAATCATCTGTCTGTCTGTCTGTTTGTCTGTCTGTCTAGCTGTCTGTCTCTGTCTGTTTGTCTGTCTGTCTGTCTGTCTGTCTCTCTCTCTCTCTCTCTCTCTCTCTCTCTCTTTCTCTGTAACTCTTTGGTATATTTCTTTTTGTTTTGTCAACAAGAGCAGAGGTTTGAAGGTCCTTCATATGTTTTCATCATTCATCTGAATTTTTCCTAGTTTGTAATATCGTCACATGTCTCTCGGAGTGTAATGTAATGCAATGCATTGTAACGTAACACAACACAACACAGCTCAGTATTGCCTTGTGTGGCATATTTTGCGGACAAAGAGTTTCCCCTTTCAAGGCATCTGCCGTAACATAAGTATCACATATCTATTTCTTCAGATGTTTTGATGAATAACATTACTGACTGCGCTACCCATCCGCTCTGGTGTCTTATCAGACGTAACAGCACAACATGTAACAGCACAACATATAACAGCACAACATATAACAGCACAACATAACAGCACAACATGTAACAGCACAACATAACAGCACAACATAACAGCACAACATATAACAGCACAACATATAACAGCACAACATGTAACAGCACAACTATCATGTCAGTCACCGCCACACACAACTCGGGATATCAAGCTAGCACATAACACTAGCACGACACCTCGGGATATCAAGCTAGCACATAACACTAGCACGACACCTCGGGATATCAAGCTAGCACATAACACTAGCACGACACCTCGGGATATCAAGCTAGCACATAACACTAGCACGACACCGACCTCTTGACCTAGGTGACATTTAGTTGCTGATGTCATGCCTGTGACATTTTGTTGTTAATATCAGCTTGTGAAATAATAATTACATACATTGCAGAGGACGGCGTGTGGTCGGCATGGGCAGCGTGGAAGAGATGTACCAGAGCGTGCGGTGGTGGAGTCAGGGAAAGAGTTCGAGAGTGCAGAGGTCAACCTCACGGAGGTAGATTCTGCGAGGGGGACCCACTGGAGAAAGAGGAATGCCGGACGGAACCATGTCCTGGTATGTTCGTCTCTTCTCTTCACGCGTTACATTTCTTGTGCTTACACATTACATTGCATAATGTAGTGTATTTGTTAGGTCTGTTTGGACACTACATTTGATGATCAACCGCATTTGTATGCTCTGTTTGCACATTACATTTCACGTTACAGTGTATTTTCTTGTTGTTCTGTTTACACATTACATTTATTACTTCTTCGTTTTTCTGTAGTTTTTTTCCTGTCTGCTCATGTTTTCTTTGTATTCCTGTTGACTTGTTTCACTGAGTACATATTCACTGTGCTTTTTTCACATGAATGTTCCAGGTGTGATTGATAAGTTCTCGGCATAAGGTACAAATACTTGAAACGCACAGCTGATATTAGGTGCTTTTGTAGATCAGGTTAATGTCAGATTAAACACAAAGTTTCAAGAAATTAACTGCAACCAATTTTTTAAACAGGCTACTGAAGTGGTAAGGGGTGGCAGAAATTGAGAAAATGGATAAAATTTCTCATCGAGCAGTCATTCTCTACCTCTGCATCAAGGGCTTATCATCGAAGGAGATCCATGAGGATATGTAGCACATAGGGGAAAGTGCTCCTTCTTACAGCACAGTGAAGAAACGGGCAGCTCAATTCAAACATGGAAGGGAGAGTCTGGAAGATAATCCCCGTCCAGGAAGACCAAGAACGGTAACCACCGATGAAACCGCCGGCAGAATCCATGACATGATAATGGAGGATCGACGGCTAACTGAGCGGTATATTGCTATTTATTTACAATGATATTCAAATGACAAAGGTCTCTACTCGATGAGTCCCGAAACTTCTTGGAGCTGATCACAAACGACAGCGTCTCAACATGCCTAGAGACAATCTTGGCCATTTTTCTGCAGATCCTGAAAAGTTTCTTCAGCAATTTGTGACTATGGATGAGACTTGGGTTCATCATTTCAACCAGAAACCAAAGAACAGTCAAAGCAGTAGATACATCATGGATCCCCACCTCCAACGAAAGCAAAGGTAGTTCTGTCTGCAGGCAAAGCGATGGCTTCCATCTTTTGGGATTCAGAAGGTGTGCTGTTGGTAGACTATCTTCAAAAGGGCAGAACGGTCACCGAGGCCTATTACACTAATCTTGTGAAGCAACTGCAGGTCAAACTGTAGGAAAAGCGTCGAGGGAAATTGACGAGGGGACTCATCTTTCGGTAAGACATTGCTCCAGTTCACAAGTCGGCGGTGGCAATTGCTGCCATTCATGAATGTGGCTTCCAGCTTCTTGAACATCCTCTTTATTCCCCAGATTTGGGCCCTTCGGTCAAAAAGGAGCTCAGTGGTCGCAAATTTGCTTCAGATGATGACATCATTCATGCTGTAGACCACTTTTTACTGGCACAAGATACTGACTTTTACAAAGAAGGGATCCGTATGCTCCAGGATCGCTGGACTAAGCGCATAAACTTGCAAGGGGACTATGTTGAGAAATAACCCGAAAAAGTTTTCCACAAATAATCCGTTGTACCTTATGCCGAGAACTTATCAATCACCCCTCGTACTTGTTTTGTAACAAAATATCTTGGTTAAACCCCAGAGAATTGTCTGTTTCTTAACAAGACTGTAGGAAACAACGGAATGTGCGTATGAGAAAGAAAGGATGGTACAGATCTGAAGTACTGTTGTGATGTATTGAAGTACTGCTGTTACGTATTTACGTACTGCTGTTATGTATTCATATATTGCTGTGATGTATTCAGGTATTGCTGTGATGTATTCAGGTATTGCTGTGATGTATTCAGGTATTGCTGTGATGTATTCAGGTATTGCTGTGATGTATTCTATTATTTCTTGGTTTTTGTGAGCAAAGATGATGGTACTAAAGTGATGGTACAACTATAAGGGTCTGTGAAGATAAGGGTCTGTGAAGATAAGGGTCTGTGAAGATAAGGGTCTGTGAAGATAAGGGTCTGTGAAGATAAGGGTCTGTGAGGATAAGGGTCTGTGAAGATAAGGGTCTGTGAAGGTAAAGGTCTGTGAAGATAAGGGTCTGTGAAGATAAGGGTCTGTGAAGATAAGGGTCTGTGAAGGTAAGGGTCTGTGAACAAGACCCTAGGCTGCCTCTGCATTGATTCGTGTAGTAACAGGTAGCTAGGCTGAAGAGGCAGAACTTACCATGGTCTCCATGGTGGTGGAGCCTGTGCACAAGTGTGGTCTTGGGTGCACTCCTGATCTTCAAGCTTTCCACCTTAGTCTAAATGAAACCTGAAATGATGCTTTCAATACTTTCAGTGTATCAGCTCCAGAGAACTTGCTATCAGCAAACTGATGATTACAACTGCCTGATGGATTAGAATCAGCAAACTGGTGATTACAACTGTCTGGTGGATTAGAACTGATGATTACAACTGTCTGATGGATTAGTATCAGCAAAATGATGATTGCAACTGTCTGGTGGATTAGAATCATCAAAATGATTATTACAACTGTCTGAATGGCTTGATATCAGCAAATTGATGGTTCAGCAGTCTGATAAGTCGTATCAACAAAATGATGAAGATAAGGGTCTGTGAAGATAAGGGTCTGTGAAGATAAGGGTCTGTGAAGATAAGGGTCTGTGAAGATAAGGGTCTGTGAGGATAAGGGTCTGTGAAGATAAGGGTCTGTGAAGGTAAAGGTCTGTGAAGATAAGGGTCTGTGAAGATAAGGGTCTGTGAAGATAAGGGTCTGTGAAGGTAAGGGTCTGTGAACAAGACCCTAGGCTGCCTCTGCATTGATTCGTGTAGTAACAGGTAGCTAGGCTGAAGAGGCAGAACTTACCATGGTCTCCATGGTGGTGGAGCCTGTGCACAAGTGTGGTCTTGGGTGCACTCCTGATCTTCAAGCTTTCCACCTTAACTAAATGAAACCTGAAATGATGCTTTCAATACTTTCAGTGTATCAGCTCCAGAGAACTTGCTATCAGCAAACTGATGATTACAACTGCCTGATGGATTAGAATCAGCAAACTGGTGATTACAACTGTCTGGTGGATTAGAACTGATGATTACAACTGTCTGATGGATTAGTATCAGCAAAATGATGATTGCAACTGTCTGGTGGATTAGAATCATCAAAATGATGATTACAACTGTCTGAATGGCTTGATATCAGCAAATTGATGGTTCAGCAGTCTGATAAGTTCGTATCAACAAAATGATGATCATAATTGTCTGATGACTTCATATCAGCAAATAAATGATTATGGTGCATTAGCCAAAGTGATACTGGGTCTTGTTTTGTTCTTCTGCTTGTGTTTTTTAACATCACTAAAAATTGTTGAAGTTATAACATTGTATAATGATTGAACATCCTCATTTTCTAGCAAGAAGTTTTGTACAATGTTCTTCTGTTCCATCATTGTTTATCTAAATTTTCACGCAAACAAAATGACATGTCTGGCTTGTGTTTATCATGGGGTCTAACATTTGGATATCAGTGCAGGAGTTTTCTAGCAGAAGAAACAACCAGTGCAATGTTCTGACATGCATTTCAAAACTGCATGAGGATGAGGGCTGCAATCTTGCATGACATCATGTGGAAGGTTGTCATTCAGGATGACATGATGGATGGGGTTTCCATCCAGTATGACATTATAATAAAAGAGCTATCATTTAGCATAACATTAAGTGGAGGGTTGTCATCCAAAATGCTGTGAAGCAGAGGGTTGCCATCCAGAATGATGTGAAGCAGAGGGTTGTCATCCAGAATGATGTGAAGCAGAGGGTTGTCATCCAGAATGATGTGAATCATAGGGTTGTCATCTAGAATAACATGAAGTAGAGGGTTGTCATCTAGAATAACATGAAGTAGAGGGTTGTCATCTAGAATAACATGAAGTAGAGGGTTGTCATATAGAATGACATGAAGTAGAGGGTTATCATCTAGAATGACATGGAGTAGAGGGTTGTCATCTAGAATGACATGAAGTAGAGGGTTATCATCTAGAATAACATGAAGCAGAGTGTTGTCATCCAGAATGATGTGAAGCAGAGGGTTGTCATCTAGAATGATGTGAAGCAGAGGGTTGTCATCTAGAATAACATGAAGTAGAGGGTTGTCATCTAGAATAACATGAAGCAGAGGGTTGTCATCTAGAATGATGTGAAGCAGAGGGTTGTCATCTAGAATGACATAAGCAGTGGGTTGTCATCTAGAATGATGTGAAGTAGAAGGTTGTCATCTAGAATGACATGAAGTAGAGGGTTGTCATCTAGAATGATGTGAAGTAGAAGGTTGTCATCTAGAATGACATGAAGTAGAGGGTTGTCATCTAGAATGGCATAAGTAGTGGGTTGTCATCTAGAATGATGTGAAGTAGAGGAATGTCATCTAGAATGATGTGAAGTAGAGGGTTGTCATCTAGAATGACATGGAGTAGAGGGTTGTCATCTAGAATGATGTGAAGTAGAGGGTTGTCATCCAGAATGATGTGAAGTAGAGGGTTGTCATCCAGAATGATGTGAAGTAGAGGGTTGTCATCTAGAATGACATAGAGTAGAGGGTTGTCATCTAGAATGACATGGAGTAGAGGGTTGTCATCCAGAATGATGTGAAGTAGAGGGTTGTCATCTAGAATGACATGAAGTAGAGGGTTGTCATCTAGAATGACATAAGTAGAGGGTTGTCATCTAGAATGACATAAGTAGAGGGTTGTCATCTAGAATGACATAAGTAGAGGGTTGTCATCTAGAATGATGTGAAGTAGAGGGTTGTCATCTAGAATGATGTGAAGTAGAAGGTTGTCATCTAGAATGATGTGAAGTAGAAGGTTGTCATCTAGAATGACATGAAGTAGAGGGTTGTCATCTAGAATGACATGAAGTAAAGGGTTGTCATCAAACAGTGAATAATGATTTCTGTTTCAAAGAGACTGTACAGATATCAGGCCCAGTGAAATAAAGAGTTGGTCAGGACCCTCTTGTAAACTCCTAGGAGAGTGGTTTGATAGTAACAACCCATTCTGTCACATCAGCCTGACAGTCATTGTAAGAGTGAGCACGTTTCCACAAGGTGAAGGACACTCTTGAGAAGCCACCATCTTGGAATTGCTTCCAGATATGAGGGAAGTCACTGTAACCCACTCTCCACCCATTTTGGTGCTTGTGTCATGAAATGAAGAAGAAGTCATCAGCTGCAGAGATGAAGTGTTAAGTTAAGCTCAGTCATCAATAAATAAGCACCACCTAGTGCAGTATAGTATTATTGTTGTTGTTATTATTATTATTGTTGTTGCTATTATTATTATTATTAATTTAACTAATGCTACAAAAAATGCTGTAATTTCATAACCAAACAAAACAAAAATAGTAATAAAATCTTGCTTGTGTCTTACTTTGACAGTTTTGCCTAGTAACTTTGACCTGACTCGGTGCAAGGACAGTGCAAACTTCACGTGCATCAGCAAAAAAATGTGCATACCTTTGTTACAAAAGTGTGATAAAACAGTGCAATGCCATGACGGCAGCGATGAGGAGGACTGTCCAGATTCCAGCTATTGGTGGCGAGGGGACGTCCGCTACGACCTCAGCTGGGGAAGAAATGGTACGTGGCCAGTCTTGCTGGCAAAATGATAGCCAATATCAGGAAAACAGGAATTTATTTTACAAAAAAGATAATGATATTTGCATTTTTAAAGTGTAAGATATTTTAATTTTAAATATGCCAAAGATAGAAATGTTAAAAAAAAAAAAAAGCTAAGATAAAATGTTCAACAGAAACCAAGATTTTATTGTTGAACTAAACCAATATTGAAAAAAACTAAGCCAGAATATCAGTGTTAACTAAATCAGAATATCAGTGTTAACTAAGCCAGAATGTTAGTGTTAATTAAGCCAGCATATTAGTGTTAAATAAGCCAGCATATTAGTGTTAACTAAGCCAGAATTTTAGTGTTAACTAAGCCAACATATTAGTGTTAACTAGACCAGAATATTAGTGTTAACTAAGCCAGACTATTAGTGTTAACTATGCCAGAATATTAGTGTTAACTAACCCAAACTATCACCATTGAAAACAAAAGTGAATGATTTGAAAGTAGTTTTGCTACTCTCATGTGCTTCTGTATATCTCTTTTGTTCTATATATCTCTTTTGCTCTGTATATCTCTTTTTTCTGTTCAATGTTATAAAAGAAGAGTTCCAGCACTGACTTAGAAGTAATATTATCCTTTATATTTTACTTTATTAAATTTATCCTATTATGCCGAACATTGTCAATCAATCAAGTGCCATGCTGCGTGGCGTAGGCGATCATTTCTCTCCACAATTTCTCCACATTCTCTCCACATTTCTCTCCACAATTTCTCCACATTCTCTCCACATTCTCTCCTGTCTTTTGAGTTGATTATGAGCTCCACCAGTGACTCTTTTCCTAGCCATACTGACATCTCATCCAGTAACTTCTCTCTCTGTCTTCCTCTGTCTCTTCTTCCCTCAGTTTTTCCAGTTGCCACAGTGTGTTCCAATTTTCCTCTTCTCAGGAAATGTCCTACAAATCTCGCTTGTCTGCCTCTGATCTTTGCTGTAATTTGCCTTTTAACTTAGACCTCTCTTAAGACTTCTTCATTGGTTTTCTTAGCTGTCCATGGTACCTTCAACATCCTTCTTATGAACCACATTTCCATGGCCTCCATTTCTCACTGTAATCTCTTATTCACAGACCATGCTTCACATCCATAAAACAAAATTGGCTCAATGTAACATTTAAGTTCTCGGAATCTTGTTTCCATTGATATGGATCTGTTGCACAAGATGTTTCTTATTTTCTAGAATGCTGACTTGGCCTGAGCATGTCTGCTTTTTATGTCGTTATGACATTTCCCATTAGTTGTTATAATTGTTCCTGAGTACTTAAATCTATCAACTTGTTTTAGTTCTGTGCCATCGATGGTAATGCAACATTTTGATGGTATTCTTTTCTTTGATAATACCAGCACTTCAGACTTCTTTTTGTTCAGGCTGAGACCTTTACTTTTATTTTCACGAACAACGATGTCCAGAAGAGCCTTTAGCTCCCCTTCACTTTTAGTAATCAGAACTGTGTCGTCTGCATATCTTAAGTTGTTAAGGTTGTACCTGCCAGTTGATATGCCTTGCATGCTCTTTATATTTCTCATTATGTTTTCGCTATAGAAGGAGAAGAGGTCAGAAGATAGAACACATCCTTGTCTCACTCCCAATTTTATATCTTGGACTGCTTTCCATTATATCTCAACCCTCATTGCTGCTGATTGCTGCCAGTATCAAACATTGTATTTTGTTAAATTTACCCTATTTTCTTTTACATTGTACTTTGTTAAATTTATCCTATTAAATTTATCCTATTATCTTTTACATTGTACTTTGTTAAATCTTCTATTTTGTTATATTATAATCTATATTTTATTTTAATCCTATTATCTTCCATATTCATTTTGTTACACTGTCTTCCACATTGTATGTCATGAATGACATAAGGTTGTACGTCACAGAGGACATAAGGTTGTATGTCACAGGAGACATAAGGTTGTATATCACAGGAGACATAAGGTTGTATATCACAGGAGACATAAGGTTGTATGTCACAAAAGACATAAGGTTGTATGTCACAAAGGACATAAGGTTGTATGTCACAGGAGACATAAGGTTGTATGTCACAGGAGACATAAGGTTGTATGTCACAGGAGACATAAGGTTGTACATCACAGGAGACATAAGGTTGTATGTCACAGGAGACAAAAGGTTGTACATCACAGGAGACATAAGGTTGTATATATCACAAGAGACATGTGGTTGTATGTCAATGTCACAGGAAACATAAGGTTGTATGTCACAGGAGACATAAGATTGCACTGAAACAGAAAAAAAAGAAGCCCCAATCTATTGTCCAGATCCCTGTTGACCCATACTTTAAAGTGCCAGAAGTTTAAAAGACTGAAAGTCTGCCCAGTGATAAGGGGAGGAAAGAGAGAGGAGATAAAAGACTGAAAGTCTGCCCAGTGATAAGGGGAGGAGAGAGAGAGGAGATAAAAGACTGAAAGTCTGCCCAGTGATAAGGGGAGGAAAGAGAGAGGAGATAAAAGACTGAAAGTCTGCCCAGTGATATGGGGTGGAGAGAGAGAGAAGATAAAAGACTGAAAGTCTGCCCAGTGATATGGGGTGGAGAGAGAGAGAAGATAAAAGACTGAAAGTCTGCCCAGTGATAAAGGGAGGAGAGAGAGAGAGAGAAGATAAAAGACTGAAAGTCTGCCCAGTGATAAGGGGAGGAGAGAGAGAGGAGATAAAAGACTGAAAGTCTGGCCGGTGATAAGGGGAGGAGAGAGAGAGAGAAGATAAAAGACTGAAAATCTGCCCAGTGATAAGGGGAGGAGAGAGAGAAGATAAAAGATGCTTCTTCTTATATTCTTGTTTTCATCATCAAAGTTGTCTTTATAAGTGTAATAATGTATAGTTTTATTGTTCATATGTTCACATATTTTTCTTGATGTGTGTGTTTCAGGTGTGATGTCCCAGTTTTCTGATGCAGCTGTTTATGTTGGCTTGAGGTTCATCACAGTCTTGCTGTTGCTGTGTCACTAGCCACTGACAGGATTATCAGACACAACCCGTGATTTGTTTTGTTCATAAATTCCTTGCCTCATGGTTTTTATTTTTAATTTTCTTCATGGTTATGTATGAGAAAATATCACCATTACCCTCTGACCTGTAAGGTTGTAATTGTGTATTGCCAAAGTCATTGTTTATTGTGTTCTATAATATTTGTTAAGTCTGTTTTCACTACTCTGTAACTATGGTGATACCAGCCTGATGTTTGTTTTTAAAAAATGTCACTATTATCTGTAATTATAAGATTAAAATTTCTTCTCCTCTTTGTCTTATTTCTGTTGTGTAACATTATGTTGTGCATGTGGTTTGATGACAGATGTGTGATCAAAAGTGTAGAATGTAGCTTGATGTATTGTCACATCAGTGTATTTCAAGATGACACTTTCTGATGACAGATGTTTGATCAAAAGCATGCAGTGTAGCTTGGCATATTGTCACATCACTGTATTTCAAGATGACCCTTGTCCGATTCCTTGCATTTTTAAATGATATTCTTGTATTAGTGGATGACTAGTACTCTAGACCATTAGATGGTCAAACCATATAGTTCTTTATCTTTCAATGAACTGTAGTTATTTCTTTGTTTTTCAATGTATTGCATTTATTTCTTTGTCTTTAAATGTACTGTAGTTATTTCTTTGTCTTCAATGTACTGTAGTTATTTCTTTGTCTTTCAGTGTACTGTAGTTATTTCTTTGTTTTTCAATGTATTGCATTTATTTCTTTGTCTTTCAATGTACTGTAGTTAATCTTTTGTCTTTCAATGTACTGTAGTTATTTCTTTGTCTTTCAATATCTCTTCTTGTCATATTCTCTGCTTTCCTCAAAGATCTCATTACACTGGTGACAATTTTTCTTTTTAGTTTAGTTTTTTTCAAGTGCCCAAGTTTGATGCAGTAACAGAATCTTGCTATGATCTCTGACAGCTACATTTTTGTCTTTATGCAGGATTTATCTGCTTTAAGACTGGAGTAATTTGAAAAGCCACTTTATTTATTTGTTGTATTTTTCTTTCTGTCTTCTCTCTTCACATTTTTCCTTCTGAGGTAAATATGATACCAAGATTTGAACTCACCCATCTGGTCTAAGAATGTGTTGTGAATCATTTAATGAAATTGGTACCTTGATATTTTTTCTGTTTTGATTTAATGATTTCGATTAATATTTAAATATTATCATTATTGTTAAAGGCATAAATGCATGGTTCTGTCATTATAAGATTATTACATTTTCTGTATAATTATAGTGTTTGCTCAGCAGTTTGATAATCAAAAGTCACTGTCATTTAATCATTATGAAAATTTTTGTCACTGATTATCTTAATGATGCCATTATTTCATATACTGATCCAGATGACTACAATTTCTGAAAGCACAAAAAGACTACGATTTTTTTGGTTACTTTAATATGGTTTCTTCGATCACATCAGAACTGCCTTTGCTATAACAGAAAAACAACCATGTATTGTGTTGTCTGACGTGGCACAATGTAACCGACTGTTACACTAAGAATATTACATTACTCCACGGCTAATACTGACTTACGATTGCATCAGACTGTAACTGGGCTGACTGACAAACACAAGAATCAGTTACACAACATTCTCAATGATATTCTTGCAGAACTGTCAGCCCAGGATTTTAAATGATGAATAATACTTTATCAATCAACTGAAGGCAGTCCAATACTGAACAGATAATGTTTGAATGATGCACACATGATGCTCCTGGATTCCAATGAATCATGCTGGTGAAATATATCATGTAATATCTCAAACTGAAGAGTATGACATAAGCAACAAAGATCCAGATGTCTTACATCTCAAATGCTGATAGTTGCCACAGGAATTGAAATAAATGATAAGATTTTACCACACAAGAACTTGTGCTACACTATTACTCTACACTGACACTAACAAAGCTAGTTTTACAGTCACATGACTAGACACACATATCCTAGCACTACAAAATCAAGACTTAACTGTCTCCACTTACAAGACTAGACACACATGTCCTAGCACTACAAAATCAAGACTTAACTGTCTCCACTTACAAGACTAGACACACATGTCCTAGCACTACAAAATCAAGACTCAACTGTCTCCACTTACAAGACTAGACACACATGTCCTACCACTACAAAATCAAGACTCAACTGTCTCCACTTACAAGACTAGACACACATGTCCTAGCATTGCAAAAACCAAGTCTAAACTGTCTAAAATTTAATCACTACCAACCAAGATTCACATGTGGCAGAACCTTCTAGAAACTCTGTACTTGGACACAAATCTCATGGGGAAAAACTCTTGAACTGTAAATAACACTAGTATTTAGGGGGAGTTCAAGCTAACTTCACTCATAAGCTTTACTTGAGCTGCATCACTTTCATCATCACCATCATCATCATTGCTTTTCACTCCCTTGAGAACATAGGCCATGGATAAAGGCTCTCCAGTCATCCCTGCTCTTGGAATTATTCTCTGCTTCCTTCCATGTGTATCCCTTGTCTCTGAGCACTGTCATAGTTTCTCTTCTCCAAATAAGTCTAGGTCTTCCTCATTTTCTGTTTCATTGAGGATTCCATGTCAGTGCCTGTCTTGCTATGCTGGTGTTGGGTTTCCTTGGAATGTGGCCAATCCACCTCCACTTCCTAGACATGATGTGTAGGTTCACAGGTTCTTGTCCTGCCCTTTCCCAGATCTCCTCATTCCTGATCTTGTCCTGTTTAAAATCCTCCTCAAGCAGTAGTTCATGCAAGCAGTTGCATCACTTTGACCATCAGAAAATACTGTTACAGTTCTTTATCAGACTTTTTGCAGTATGTAAGGCCAAGATGTTGTCCATTCATGTCTTGAGAGTATTTCTCTGTCTTTCATGTCTCCATTCATCCACATCTTGAGAATATCTCTCTCAATCTCTCATGTCTACATTCATCCACATCTTGAGAATATCTCCCTCAGTTTCCTATCTTACATTTCATTTATAATTGTGCCTGAAAGATTATTCTTTATATATCAGGGAGGTTTACTTTACTCCTAACTTTTTAGTTGTATTTATTTTTAATCTTGGCTGTCTGTCTCTGTTTTTTTTATCAAAGCATGTGATCTTTCTATGTCCATTTCATTGTTTTTATTCAAAGTCTTATATCTTGTCTTACATGAGCAGAAAATGAATTTTTGAAGGAGATAATTTATAATTATGCTGTTATAACTTTAGATACTTTTTTTATGGCAGTTTAATCATTCTTGATATAGCATGGCAACTCTTGATGACTGTGATAACTCTTGATGGGTGTGTGATAATTTTTTATGGCTGTGATAATTCTTCATACAGTGTAGTAGCTTTGGATGACTGTGTGATAACATTTGGTGGCTGTGTGATAACCCTTGGTGACTGTTTGATTACCCTTGGTGAGAGTGTGACAGTTTTTGGTATCACTGAGATAACCTTCAATGATAGCATGGTAACCTTTGGTGATAATGTAATAATCTTTACAACATGAGATAAGCTTTCATGGCTGTAAGTTACCCACAGTGGCAGTGTGGCACTCTTGTGATAGCTTCTGGTGATAGAGTGATAATTCTTGATGACAGTGTAATCCTGGCAGTGTGATAGTTCTTGACAGTATAAGTTGTGTCTATTGTAAGTTCACCTATAATAACAGTGGGATAATCTTTGTTCAGACTGTGGGATAATCTTTGTTAAAATTGTGATGCTTTGCCTGTGAGGATGTTGTTGTTCAAAAAAAAACTTATTTACAAAGACAAGATTCAGAACACACTGATATAAATAGAGACAAGACAAGACAAGATTCAGAACACACTGATATAAACAGAGACAAGATTCAGAACACACTGATATAAACAGAGACAAGACAAGATTCAAAACACACTGATATAAACAGAGACAAGACAAGATTCAGAACACACTGATATAAATAGAGACAAGACAAGATTCAGAACACACTGATATAAATAGAGACAAGACAAGACAAAATTCAGAACACACTGATATAAATAGAGACAAGACAAGACAAAATTCAGAACACACTGATATAAATAGAGACAAGACAAGACAAAATTCAGAACACACTGATATAAACAGAGACAAGACAAGACAAGACAAGATTCAAAACACTGCATTTATTTCTGCCTTGACACAAATGATCTAACCATCAAGTTTCTTGAAAACTGATGTTGAAAACTAGGAGCAAAATAATTGATGAAATTGTTGCCATTATCTACATGTTTTCACTGAATTGTTTACAAAGAGTGTCCTAGATCTGATCAGAATCAGGTTCTGTAGTCTGCGTTTTATCTCCGTCTAAATGCTGACAAATTATGTTTGCTAGAAAACTGTGCTGCTTATCTAAGTCTATGATATCTGTGATAGGATAAGTATTTGCTTGATATTTGTGACAGGATAAGTATTTGGTTGATATTTGTGACAGGATAAGTATTTGGTTGATATTTGTGACAGGATAAGTATTTGGTTGATATTTGTGACAGGATAAGTATTTGCTTGATATTTGTGACAGGATAAGTATTTGCTTGATATTTGTGACAGGATAAGTATTTGGTTGATATTTGTGATAGGATAAGTATTTGCTTGATATTTGTGACAGGATAAGTATTTGCTTGATATCTGTGATGAGAGAAGCATTTGGTTGGCTCCAAGTATGAGCTCAGTGCAGATGCTGCTTTTGATTTAGAAAGATCCACCCATGTTTGCTTGGTTCAGTAATTTGTGCTGACTTTATTAGTCAATATGTTGTATTTGGCAATGTTTTTTTTATTATCATTAGTTGAAGTTTAGGATTAAGATTATGCTTAATGAAAGAACAAATCAATAAACAAATTAAAATGTATACCTAGGAAAAAAGTAGGAAACAGCTTACTACTTAACGAGTACACAGTTGTGACATTTGGTGTAAGCCTTAATCATGCAAAAACTGTAGGATGAAGAAATAGAGAGAGGAGATGATGTTTATGATTTGTATCAGAGGTCAAGGTTTCAGTAAGTTTAATGTTGGTGTTAGAGGTCAAGGTTTCAGTAAGATTTAATGGTGGTGTTAGATGTCAGGGTTTCTGTGATGTTTATGGTTAGTGCTGGAGGTCAGGGTTCCTGTGAGGTTTATGGTTAGTGTCAGAAGTCAGGGTTTCTGTGAGGTTTACAGTTAGTGTCAGAAGTCAGAGTTTCTGTGATGTTTATGGTTAGTGCTGGAGGTCAGGGTTCCTGTGAGGTTTATGGTTAGTGTCAGAAGTCAGGGTTTCTGTGAGGTTTATGGTTAGTGTTAGAAGTCAGGGTTCAGGTGAAGTTTATGTTATTTTTTTGTCAGAGCTGAGATCAGGGTTCAGATGAGGTTCACAGTAGCAGCTTAGCAGATTGTATGGCTGTATATGTTGTTATATATGTTGTGAATAACATGAGATGTAGTTTGTATGTCATATGTATTGTGTCCATGTCACATTTCATTCTTGTATTTGTCTGGGTCACATGTGGGAGTGTATTTCATCAAGACTATATGTATTATTATTTCATCAAGACTATATGTATTATTATTTCATCAAGACTATTATCACCATCTAAATAAGCTCAAAGATTTTAAGGATATTTTAAATAATCACTGTTGTTTCATTTTATTGTTAAACGTTTTTCTCGTTACTCGGTGTATTTAATTTCGTTCACATCGAATATCTCTCAGCTTTTAAATTCCACTCCATGTAAAAAACTTTATAACTTGTACATTTTATTTTCCATGTATTTGCAAAGAATATATTTCTTCCCCCCCCCCCCCCAAAAAAAAAATCATCATTATTTTTATAGTTATATAATTCTCGTAGTTTTTATGTGTTATGTGCCACGATGTGTTTGATTATTATAAGATATTCAACAAACGTGAGCTCTGTTTAGTTTGTTTTTTGGTGTTGTAAATTTAATAAATGATTCCCAATGGCTATGTTGCTACCCATCATGAAAATGAGCTTTCGATATGTTATGTATACAGACATGTGTCACAATTAAAATCAGATTTACATTGTCAGAGTTCACTTTCATCTGCTGTGTATAATCTGGATATTTCAAGTTCTGTACCACAGCTTCAGTACTTACATTTACATAAAGTTCTGTACCACAGCTTTAGTACTTACATTTACATAAAGTTCTGTACCACAGCTTTAGTACTTACATTTACATAAAGTTCTGTACCACGGCTTTAGTACTCACACTTACATAAAGTTCTGTACCACGGCTTTAGTACTCACACTTACATAAAGTTCTGTACCACAGTTTCAGTACTCACACTTACATAAAGTTCTGTACCACAGTTTCAGTACTCACACTTACATAAAGTTCTGTACCACGGCTTTAGTACTCACACTTACATAAAGTTCTGTACCACAGTTTCAGTACTCACACTTACATAAAGTTCTGTACCACATCTTCAGTACTCACACTTACATAAAGTTCTGTACCACAGTTTCAGTACTCACACTTACATAAAGTTCTGTACCACAACTTACAGAACTGAAGTATTTTCATTTTCTTGTAACTGTGAAGTTTTGGTTATCTCTCTGTAACTGTTTTTTAGTATTTTTCTGTGGACATTCTGGCTAAGACCTTGTAACAAAGCCATATGGTCAGGTGGGGAATTGTTACTGCCTGGACATTCTGGCTAAGACCTTGTAACAAAGCCATATGGTCAGGTGGGGAATTGTTACTGCCTGGACATTCTGGCTAAGACCTTGTAACAAAGCCATATGGTCAGGTGGGGAGTTATTATTACAGCTTTCTTATCAGACATGGACTGATTACTGTGACTCTGTGTTACACAACCTTCTGGTGCATATACTTAAGCAGAATGTCAAAATAACCCACTGAACATGTCACACCATGTGACAATAAGACAAAACATATCACACCATGTGACCACAAATAGATAAAACATATCACAACATGTGACCACAACAAGACAAAATATGTCACAAGATATGACCACAATAAGACATGTCACAACATGTGATCACAGAAAGGCAAAATATGTCACAACATGTGATCACAGAAAGGCAAAATATGTCACAACAAGCAGCAACAAACTTGTATACCACAACAAAACAAAAAATTTTAGCAAGCAAACAATTCAACCTTATTTTCTTTTATTAAGTCCAAAAATTTAAAACCAAAGAAAGAAATCATAATCTGGAACTAAAGACAATTATCAAGTTGCCATACACAACTGCACATCATATACAGGTATTATAAATTACATAACAGCATCTTATATTACATGCCATAAAAAATGTACCAGACACCACTCCCCCCCTCCTTCATTCCCCATATCTCCATTCCACTTTAGTTTGGGTTTGGAATATTTCTGCCACATGAACTTGTGGACTAATCCTCCTTGTTGACTACTCTCCTGTCATATGGTTACTGCTGTTGTTTTAGAACTTTTTGTTCCTTCTGGCACTTCTTCTACTTCTCTTCTTCGTACGCACTGTCCGTCTATATCTGCAGTCCTGTCTCTTGGATAAATTCATGTATGGAACCGTAGAGCTTACCTTCTTTAGTGGTTTCACTGGGCCAGCAATTATTCTCAGTGTCTTGTAGTTGGTGCAGTTCTGGAGGATATGTTCCACAGTTTGGGGCACCTGGGCACATGTACATAGATTAGTGGTACCAACCTTAAACTTTGTATACATATGACTTCGGAGTCGGCTGTGTCCTGTTCGAAGACGGAAGATGGTGACTTGTTCCTTTCTGTTTAGCATGTGATAGTCATCATGTGGTGGTGTTTGTGGCTTCCTGTAGGTTTTTATCATGCTTTTCTTCTGATTATAGGTGACTGGTATGTCTGGCTGCTCCATTTCTGTGCACTCTTTGGCCAGACGGTCAGCTTTCTCATTGCCTGGTATCCCACAGTGGGAGGGAATCCACTGCAAAGTGACTCCGTGTTGTAAGACAATTTTTGACAAAGCATCCTTAAAGTCTGGAAGTTTGTTGCACTGAAGAGCTTCCAGTAATGATCTTGCATCTGTGAGAATTACTATAGGGCACGTATCAATTCTGGAGTCTGACAGTTTTTCAACTGCAGCAATAACTGCCCTAACTTCTGCATCAAAGTTGTTGCAGTATTTTCCAGTGGGTATGGAAATCTTGTCAGTGGTGTTGTTTGGATATTCAATATGTGCTCCTGCCCTTCCATTCTTTATGGCATTGTGTGCAAATCCATCTGTATACACACGTATCCAGGTGTCACATGGATATTTGTCATCTAGAACACTAAGTGTAGCTGTTGATCTTACAAGACTGCTTTGCATCTCACCATTCTGCACACCTTTCACTTCAGTCTGAAGTTATTTGTGTACAATAATGGAGTGACTACAGTTGGAAGATCAGGTATCAGCGTACGCATATGCTTGGCCTGATGAATGAAGCTGCTTCTTTTAACTCTTTCCGTGCCTTTGGTTATTATAATGACGCTTCTGGTTTCCTATTGCTTACCAATGGTCATTATAATGATCATTGGTTTGTTTCAATAAAACAACCGGTGTAACATTTAGATTGTACATATTTCGTCCGTGATTCCGGTGACAGTTTCAAAATGGCGAAAGAGTGCTAGTTACGAGCGATGCCGAGCGAGAAAAAGGACAAGAAGCATGGAAATTTTTCAATTTTTGACGATGTAGATAGGGGTATGGACTAGCCTATGGCCACCCCGCTGCTCTTGAATGTATTCCAAGTAGATCTAAACATATTAGACGATGGAGAAGTAGTTAGGAGGTTAGTTCAGACATTCATTCAGTGAGAATGCAACACAGAATCACAATACGAGATCAACAAGTAGATCTACACATCTCAGATGGTAATTAGTGC